>JAJJMC010007730.1:2670699-2693870 GCA_023531435.1 Papaver californicum
TATGTTTGGTTTTTAGGGTTTTAACAATGGGTAGTAGAGTTTTTAAAGCATACTTTGATCTTGCTTCTATGATTGTGATTGATTTATGATTTGAATGAAATCATTTGTTTGTAAACAGGTTGGTGAATGATGGGTGTAGTTCTGAAGATGAAGACTACATTCCAAGAGTAAGGAACCTTAATCTTGAGAATTGTGATGAAGAAAGCTCATATTACACAGGAAGTGAGAGTGATGAAGGGGAATGAAACAATGTGGAGTTTGTAAAGAGTGGGGCCATAATAGAACTGGTTGCAAATTTCAACCTGAGGGTCATCCATCCAATGTTGGTAAGTGGTAGCTATCAGAATCTCTTTTGTACATTTCACTTTCTTGAACTGTGAATGAACCATATGTTAATCCATGACACCAGTACCTAGCTCATCCATCTAATGTATGATGTATTGGTCTTAGGTGTCCATATATATCGTGGACCACATGATAGGAGGCCTCTTATCAGTGATGGAGCCGCAATACCTAGACCAACACCTACATCCAGAATATATATCACTACAGGTATTAGGACAACTAATGGAGGAGTACCTAGAGGTGGAATTCCACTTATGGCTGACATTCCAATTGGTAGAGGGAGACCTGGTGCTATTGCAAGAGGTAGAGGTGGTGCAGCTGGTACTACAAGTGCAGCTGTAAGAGAAAGAGGGAGTGGTGTTGCAAGGGGAAGAGGAAGAGGTACTCATAGTGCTACTGCATCTCAATCATCTCAGGCATCATCTCAGGCATCTACAATCACACAACAGCCTACTACATCAACAAGGCCTGCTTCCCTTTTGGGGCACAATCAAGACCAGCCACAGCTAAAGAAAACCAACAATTCTACTTTTGGGGTTAAATGGTATTAGTTTTTAACTTTGTTTTTTGTCTTGTCAAACCAAATACTCTACTCTACAATTGTATAACTTGTTTAAATCCTTAAAAATCTTATTTTGTTGTGATGCCAATTTGTTTTTTGTTAAGTTTTCTTGTTATGGTGGTGAATGCAATGGTAAATATTTAACACAAATTTGTTAAAAAAAAAAAAAAAACAAAAACAAAAAACGTAATAAGCAAATGATGCAGAGAATTTTTGACGTTTTTTTGACGAATTTTTGACGTTTTTTTCGCCGATTTTTTGAACAAAAAACTGATACAGAGAATCTTTGCCGAATCTTTGCCGATTTTTTGCCGAATGTTTGCCGAATTTTTGACAAAAAACGGCTGTTGATGAGTACTTTGACGGAATGGCAAACTTGTAATTTTTTGGACTAACGGTCGGTTAGTTTGACCGTGTTGACTGACGGTCTTACGACCCAAACACATCATTGGACAAATTTACGACCCAAACACTCTACCATACCAAAACCTACGACTCAGACACAAAATTTCTCTATTATTATTAGCATTGAGAAAAAAAAAAGTAGCATTACAGAAGTGTATAAATAAGAAAAAGATGAAATCTAAATGAACTCAAACTTTAAATAGTTCATTCGTGCACCTACAAAACAACAAAAAAGACACCGCTCTCTCTTTCTCATCTGATTGTTTAAATTTTACTCTTTAATTTGTTTTCTCAAGATACTCTTAATTTCTTACTAATCTATTAGTGTAGCAATTGCATTCAATAAATCTTTTGTTTATCCATATAGATCTTTAAAAGAATCCATTTTAGTTAACACATTCCATATAAATCGGTGGATTTAACCTTATAGATCCATGGAAGCATGCAAAATAGAAATCCACACTTATCCATAAAATTCTTGTTTGTGATTGAATAGACCCCTGTTAGTACGTTTGAGTTAGTCCTAATAATAGGAAGAAAAAAAAAACACAGTACAGGCTCATGTATAACTATACAAAGAAGACAATTATCATCAAATGTAAAAAAATATATAAGAGTTTTATTTTCAAAAGCCATAACGAGCAAAATTCACATTACTAAATATATATAACTCATTGATCATTAAAAAAATAAAACTACTGAAATAAAAAATAAAACTTACTAGAGTTGAAGTCCAGCATCATCACCAGATCCAAACTAACTTAACCGGTCTACAAAGCCTATATACAAGGCATCCCCTACAGAATCAAATTGGTTGAATTGCTTTTGAAGGCATGACTTATCAGTTATCAGATCATGTAGACAAAGAAAGGATCCTTATTTATGGGCTTTGTAGAACTGGTAAGACAGTCTTAAGGACTACTGTATTATTATTACTTAGATTAAGTCTTATGGACATTCATAATTCAACTTTCACCGTAAAAAGCGTTGTCTAAAGTCCAGTTTCCATATTACCTCCAAGGAGTTGCTTGAACGTTATCTGGAATCAGCTCTGTGGCGCCAAATGGTTTGGCGCTCCAAATTTTATTTTTTACGTCAAACCATTTGGCGCAACAAAGCTGAGTCATTGGATTCTAATTTTGAAAATTCAAATCTAATGGTTATTTCATTTGTGCTCAACCATTAGATGCTTCTACTATTAACCATCAGATTTTCTTTAAATATTATAATCTAACGGGTGGAATCTTTTACGCCAAACGATTGGGCGATAGGTTGATTCCATCTTGAATCATAATAAGAATAAAACCTTGATTCAAGATGACGCGGTTGGCTGTGAAAGTTGCACTGTGAAACATGATAAGACTAAGTCTTAATAAAACTGCTCCTCCTACTACCATCATCCTTGTTTCTGCATCTTGGTTGTTCTTCGTACCTCTGAACCACCATATTTATACAGATTAATCTTCTCTCCATCTCCTTCCTAGGGTTTACATTCAATCTCTGATTCTATTAAATTATGCATTTCTCCCTCTTCTAACACCTAGTTCGTTGGGTTTCTTGGTCTCTTTTGTAGACGTGGCACAACCGCCATTGAAAGTGGTTCCATTTTTTTTGCTATATTTGGGTAGTCTTCGTTAAGGGCTCATCTCAAGCGGCGGCGTAAGAGTCTGACAAGACTTTCAACATAACAAACCTGACCTGCCTCGGGTCTGCCCCATTAGCAGGGTTGTGATTTGTGTCTTCGTCTGAAGTTCTTACAACTCGCAAATAAAAATAGACCTGACTTGTAGCATGGTACAAATACCGAATGGATCACAACTTACATGGAAGCCCTTGAAATTGGATCACTAGAGAGCACAAGAAATATACACATCATTTCCATTCAACTATGAGGTTAGATGCTCGTGTCTCCCCTGCTTTGAAATGTGGCATGAAATTATGGTATTTATGTTGTGGGTAAGATTTCTCAATACTGAAATCTAAAACACCTAAAGATGATGCTTTCTTTTATACGGAGTTTTTTTGTTTTCTAAAGATGATGTTTCTAAGCTTTTGTGTTGCTGAAATGAAAAATACTTGAAAGGCATGGTTATAATTTCAATTTTATTCGGGTAATTCCACTAAAATTGAATCGCTGTACAGATCTTGCTTGACTATATACAAAAGGGTGGAATAGAAAAACCTGGAGTGAGTTATCATGTTTCTTCCATTTTAGCATTAGAACATGAATCTTTCTTAGTAGACTGAACTAAAGCAGAAAGTGCATTGATTTTCTTTATTACTCTAGGAATCAATGCCGCTGCCTGATCGTATAATTCAGGTGTCATGGTACTCTTGCTTGCGATCAAAACTTACAGGTTGCCGAACAACTGTAGTGTAATATCTGCTGCAGTATCCATGTCGAATAATGCTTTCTTGCATTCATTTATTCTTTCTTGTATTTGAACTGAACCATCTTTTCTTTGGCCTATCTCGTTCATTCCTTCAACTTTCATTAGATCATGATCTGATGTTTGACAATCTTCCACCACTCTGTTAAGTGGAAGTCTTGATGAAGTATGAAAGGTAGTTTCATTAGCCATAACGTTCAAAACTTCACCATGTGAAGGTTGATTGAGTGCTTCAAAAAGTCTCTTGCAACCTGTTACATGGTCACGTCTTACAACAAATCGAGCCGAATAGTTTCTCCTCACTGACAATCTCCGGCCCTCAAGCTAAAAGAGAGGGAACAAAATCTCAGTTAAACAAAAGGTATATATCGAAGAAATTTAATATAAAGAGCAGGGAATAAGGAGCAGTTACAATTGCATGAATTTGATTAATAAACCAAGAAACAGTTGCCAGTGGAGACTGACCTTCAAAACACTTGACAAGTTGCTGAAATTTTGGCTGAAGATATCATCATCTTGGATCATTCTCTCACTATCTCCATCATCTTTAATCGTCTGCATGGGAACTTTTTGTGTATCTAGGTTCATTTGTTCTGCGGAAGCTGCAGAGGATGTCCTTGGACTATGAACAAGTGCACCATCTTGGTTACTCAGACCAGGAAAAGATTTCACAGGGATGTGGTTTGTTGGAACAGGATTTTTTTGTGTTCAGTCTATGCAGTCCCCGTGACTCCTTGACACCTCAAAGGCTGGATTGTTTACTACATTAATGCCAACAGTTGGAACAGGTCGAATATATGCACCTGTGTTATTTATTCAGCATGTCCAACCTAAATATTGTGATATCATCAATGAAGAGAGAGCTACTTTCAGACTTACAGAAGGTTGAAGCAAAAAATGGGCCCATCTCATCCTTGATATCTGCCGCATCAGGTGAATCTAGCAGCTCAAGATACACAGTATGAACAGTAAGCCAACGATTGTCCATGGCGAAACTGTTAAAGAATAAGGAAGGAACCAGCATGAGTAGGAAATTCTCCATAATATTTTCCATGACTTACGTATGAAAATGGGAACAGGACGCATGTGAAAAATTACTGCGGTGACTTTAAAACAACAAACACTAACCTCGAAGTACCCTGAGGAAGAGGAGAATTCTCGCTGGCATCACTACCAGATGACCCATTGGATATGTTAGTGAGGCACAGTTCATCACTTTCAAGGATAGGTTGTGATGGACTGTGGAGTTGAACAAGACCCTAGGAGTAAGGATCACACCACTCTCACTCAACAAGGATGAATTGTGTTCTGGTTCACCACTCTCGCTCATGGAGGATGAATCAAGTTCTGGTTCGCCATTCTCACTCATTAAGGATGAATCAATTTCTGGTTCTTTGTTCTGGCAATGACATTAAAGTACATAAATACACAAATACAAGAGTCTCTCAGAAATATTTAACGAGGAAAGCTAACGGGAATCTTGTCAAAACATTCATCAAGTTTCAAGAGGCAAAAGAAAGTTCATATTAAATCTTAATCAGCTATGAGATTATACAATCCTGCTAAGGAGTCAAAACTATTGAGAATATAAGTGATCTGCAACAAGCAAATGACCATTCTAAAATGTTAGACGTATTCAAGCTACATTTTACATACCTGAACATGTTGACTTCTGGAGTTAGAGAAAGGGTCTCTTCACTTGCCACTTTGGCTTGCGCCCACTTTGGTAGCCTTGAGATGCTAAACTCAAATGTCGAGATATCTTGAGACCTCTGTTCCTGAGAAAAAACATCTCTTACATCTACATTCATGTTTTGTCCACCGTTGGGTTTAGTATTGCAATGGTGGCCAGACTCGTCATATAAACTGCTCCCCCTATATATTAGTGGCTTCTGCATGCTTCTTGGTGACACCAAACCAGCATTTTCCATCATTCGCAGCTGCATCCTTGTTGGTAGAGTAGAAGGCAATCTCCAAACAAATATGCAACCCTCACCTCCTACCTGGAAGAATATATGAGTTCCAATTCATCAACAAGAACAAGGATATCGTTTAATTAGTAATGCTGTTTCCCATGCAAAAGTACAAGATTATGGCAGAGCTCTTACTGAAACTAAGTGCTTGCAATCCGGCAAGAAAATGATGTCAGTTATAACTTCACCATGCCCCACTGCTTGTGTGACTAACTCCCCGTTAGTGAAGTCATAGATGCACATAAATTTGTTAGAGTAAGAGCATACAAGATAGCTGCCGCTTGGATCCAAAGTTACCTGCAAAAAACAAATAGTTTTGAGAAATAGAAGATATAAAGAGTCATTCATTGCATTATGATGACAGTAGTGCACCTTTATTGGCTCCCCAAAAGATCCATGTTGTTTAAATGTCTTAAGAAGCTTCCCAGAAGAAAATCTGAATGCATTTATCTTCTTATCCTGTAAAGATAATAAGTAAAGAATGAAATACAGCAGAAATTATAGTTCAGCTAGTTGACTAAGATAACTCTGGGTAGCAAGTACCAGTTGGATTGCTGCACATTTATACTGAAGTTCTCCAGCGTAATGGAGATGACTAAGATATGAAAGCAATAAACAGCGAAGGAACGTAATTCACCTTCCCAGCAGTAACTGCAACCTCCGTGGAAGGATCTATGACCATGTCGTAAATTGTGCCAAGAGATGCCATTTGATGATGAGATCGCGAAATTTTACACCCAATATCTGTTATGGACACATCACGGAACACGAGTGACCTGTTCATAAAATAATGGTGATAACATTAGTACTAGGAATAATCTGGTAGCTTTCGAAGATTATATGTTCCAAAAGAAAAGTCAAGCAAACTTCCTCAAGGAAGAAACTTCCTTACAGTGGTTACCTATCAGCACTGCAGCTAACTATCTTACGGCCATCAAAGGTAAGCTTTACAGAAGTCATGGCAGCTGAGTGATCATCCATGCTTCCAATGACTTCAAGACCCCTGATCTCGAAGAAAATCAGATGGTGTATATATTATCAGAACACTATAAGTCTTGAACACTCGACGGTTCTTACCTTTTGACATCATACAGATGGATCATTCGATCTCTCCCACCGGAAGCAAGTAAGTAATGATTTTCTGATACTTCTTTGCTAACATGGTTCTTACTTGGCAGGTTAAAAGTCAAGGATAGAATCTCTGAATCATGAGCATTCTGCGAGGCTGTGGAAGCATTAAAATTAAAAGTATTTAAGACTTTGGAACATACTGCAGATATCTAAGAGGGAAGTGGTAGCACAAGGCTAGTTTACCTGAATGCATGTATAATCGGAAGTGTGTAAGTTATAGAGATGGAGGTTCCCCTGGGAATCCCAGGCAGCCATATATATTCCATCTGAACTAACTGTCATTGACCGAAATCCTTTTGTGTCAATTGCTGACTCCACGATATCACGTTCAAAAATCCCAGCACCAGCTGCAGAAAAAAATTAAAAATGAGGATATAACTAGGACATGATGATAGGGTGATGCGACATCAAAGAGCTCATAATGCTCAAAGTTATCAGCCAGAAGAAGACATTAAAGAGAAGGAAATTTGTACAAGAATTGGTGGAACTGTTCTTTTGATATAAGTGTTTTTACTTAATAATAAAATAAAAATATTAACAGCAGCTATACGCCCTTTTTTAAGCTGTATAACTCACCTAAGTGTAAAGCACTGGCTTTGTCAGTATCAACCGAAGTCCCATTACCTTCTGGTTGCGACAGAAGGTCCCATAACCTGATAGTACCATCAGTAGAGCAGGTTGCGAACGAAATTCCACCACAACAACCTCTAGCCACACATGCAAGAGCAGGATCATGAATGTTTTCACAAGGGAGATTCTTTACATCCCATATGCATGCACTATGTGAAACAAGCACACAACATCTACTAACCTGAAAAGGTTCAACTTTTGCCGTGTCATGTCATATTGTAATCCATGGAATTAACAGAAAAAAGTATCACCATCAAGCTAATGCTGAGCAGAGTAGCTCTACTGATCAACCCATGTATAAAAATCACCTGAAATACATCATCTACATCCCATATGTAAAGACTGTGATTTTCATAAACAACCACTGCATGCAAAAGGGAAAAACATCAAGCCCAATGTACAATTTACGAAATACGGAGACATACAGAATCAATAATATCAATACGTGAATGCTCACCAAGCTTTTCAGAGGATGAGAATTGACAAGCTATAGCATCAGGAAGAGCTGGATCGGAGTGGAAAGCCTTCTCAGAGGGTTTTGTCTCGCTGGTATCTGTTGACTCATGATGCTCTTTGGCCTTTAGATACTGCAGACTTCCCGCATATTTGATGGTTTCAATTGTGAAGAGCTTTACAACTCCATTTGTGCATGCACAAGCAATAAGCTTGTTTGAAATAGACATTGCAAAGCTTTTCTACCTGAAAATTCAAGTCTCAAATTGAGAAAACAATGACATGGTGATTTAAGTGAATTGAAACCCAAACCCACTTGTAAAATTAGCAACTCATAAGGCTGGAATAGAATTGGTGAATCTGATTCATAATAACCTTAGAAGCTGAATCTGATTTCTTAGGTTTTCGGTGATTCAATGTCAAAGTTGAAGCAAAACCCTAGAGATGTAGGGGGTTTTCTAATTCCGGTCGAGGAGAGTGTGAGCGAGTTATGCCATCTCTAAGAGATGGCATAACTCACTGTTAGACGTTATTAACATTGGCGGGTTTGAATTTTGTAGATTTTATTTTTTATTTTTTTTGAAGTTTTAATGCAGACGGTAAATATGATTCCATCTCTAAACAGTTTTTACCTTGAGATTTGTGGATGATTTTAAGATTGATGGCACCGTAAAGGTTATAATAATGAGAAGCGAATCAAATGGTTTGGTTTAGAATCAAGAAGTATCCTATGATGATCGGGTTCGGAGTTGATAAGCTTGCCAAACTGAAGCAGCATGGGGCTTGGCGCAATAGCCAAAGCCATGGATCATGGATGGCCCTTTTTGATAAAATTGGTGCCACATTTATGGAAAATTGGTTGTGTTACAGGGGTTTAATATGAAGGGTGATTTAGGGGCTCCCATATTTATAGGAGAGTTCCAATGTAAGGTAGGGCGACCTAAAAATATGTTAAGGGGTGTCTTAGGGGCTCCAATTTCATATGTTAAATGTCCATATTACCCTTTTATCAATTAAAAAGTTTAATTTCCCCTTCAATCAATTAAAACCTAAACCTAAACAAAACCTTTCCCTCTCCCTCTAAATTTCGTGATAAAGATTCCTACTATAGGTGTATAAGGTAATAGTGATGAAAATCCGGATAAAATTAAACAAAGTAATGGAGAATTTGGGTTACAGAAAAATTTACGGTTGGGTTCGATTTGAAAACCCAACCGTAAATGTATGTTCTGCTGATTTGTTCTTCATTTTACGGTTGGGTTATTAAACAAACCCAACCGTAAAATTAAAGGTAGGAGATGAAGATGCAATTTTACGGTTGGGAAATTTGCACTAATTTTTTTTTTTTTGCATTTTACGGTTGGGTTTAACTCTGATTTCCAACCGTAAAGTATTCCGCATATGTCTGATTTTTTTTGTGTTGAGGCTTATTTACTGTTGGGTTCGATTGGAAAACCCAACCGTAAAATCCTTCAGGTTAGATAAATTTTTTTCATCAAGGATTATTTACGGTTGGGTTTTATGTGTGTAACCCAACCGTAAATGCTTCTGGACCCTTTTTACGGTTGGGTTTGGTTGACAAGTTCCAACCGTAAACCTGTCAGTATTTGTGTTTCCTTACAGTAGACAAACCCAACGGCTTTTTTATTTGAAAATCTAGCCGTTGGGTATTTTTTCACTATAAAAGGAAACCTGTCCCTTTCACTTTCTCATTATTCCCTATCCCTTTCATTCTCATTCTAATTCTAGACTTTCCAACTTATTCTCGCCATACCCTTTGAAGCACTAAAAATGGTTTACACTAATGATGAAGATGTTGCAATTGTTCGAGTGTGTCTTACGATGAAAATGCATGAGTATGATAGAGCGCACTATAACAACAATAACCACGCCGTTGCACCTGAAGATTGGATGGTGGGTAAGGATTCCAATCCTTGGTGGAAGCGTGTGTTTCAAATTTTTGTTGGATTAGACGATAATGAAAATCGAAGGACGTTCAGAGGCATCAAGAGACGGTATGAGGCGTTGTTTGAAAAAATGGAGAACTTAAAAATGGAAATGAAATTGAGAAAAGAAGCACCTCCCACCGAACACGGTGTGGAAAGAGTAAGTGTGTCAATTAATAAATCATTCATTAAAAAAAGTTTTCAAAAATTCAAACTAATAATTGATTTGTTTTTTTTCAGCATGTGATGGCTAGGGAGCAATATAGAATCAAACATGGGGAGGAGTTTACGTATGAGGATTGTTATCGTCTTATGGAACAAAGTACCTATCTTGATTACATTTATTATCTTTAAGTGTTTAAGTGTAATCATCTAATGATCTATTGTTTTTCATTTACTTTAGTTCTTCCTTTAATGTTAAAAATAAGGTTTTTGCATACTCTTCTATTTAATAAGTGTATCCCAGGTTCATTTACGGTTGGGAAACAAGTCCATACCCAACCGTAGATTAACCAAAATCCTTAAGAAGGACAGTTTTACAGTTGGGTTTTTATTCAAAAAAGCCAACCGTAAATCCTCCTGTTAACTCAAAAATTGTATTCGAGTGTTTGCGTTCGGTTGGGTTTTTGTTTGTTTGAATAACCCTTTTTACTTTAAAACTTGTAAAATAGAGTGAATAAGCCAAAAAAATTGATTCTTAAACCCAATTTGGAGTGAATTGAAATTCCAAAAATAAGTTAACAGGAACATTTACGGTTGGGTCCAGATGACCCTACCCAACCGTAAACCTGTCACTAAATATAGTCAAAACCCAGTTTTACGGTTGGGTTTTGAGTCAAAACCCAACCGTAAAATCTTTTCAGGAATCTTTGGTGTTGTTTTTGAAGTTCTTTTTTGTTTGAAAATATAGTCGTTGAAACCTTGTACGACCCATTTTCTGAAATAGAGCCGTTACACATCTTATTTATGCATGATAAAAAAGGGAAATTGTTTAGTACATATCAAACCTATCAATTTTTTTCTAAAATTGAACCTTTCTTTTACAATAATCATCTCCAACAAAACTATTACTCTAACATACTTGATTATAGCTCAACCTGGGGTTAAAGATCCTGATTTTACTTTGGATAAAGATTTATGTATTTGCCGCAACTATGTATTATGTTATCCAAAAAGAGGAGAAGAACGAAGGCAAGGTGGTATAACGATTCCGAGTTATTGGCAAAGAATCCATGAAAACTTTTGTTCTGAAACCGGAAAAACTTATAACCGTGATCACGTCAAGTTGGTTTGTCTATATGGTACTATACACCGAGAAGTAGAAGAATTTATGGCATTAGTTCGTATTATTGGTCAACTACGACTTAGGGGTGAAACCGAAGATGAGGTGTTAGAGAGATCTATTCAGGAATGGAGGAGATGGAAAATATGGCCCTTTTTATACCTACGTCATTATCACATCCTAAAGGACTTTTTTCTCACTCGCAAACCTATTTATTATTTCTTTTGTAATGGAATTTGGTTTTGTTGGTGGTAATTTCAATTGTCTATGTAATACTTGAATGGTCTAATGGGTTGTAATGTGTCTAATTAATGGATGTTTACATTAATTTCAAAATACTTTATTCATAGTATGATTCCTACAAAATACATATGATATTGTCACTACCAATATTACATTTAGTCAATATTACTATATTATCATTCCGACTCCGAGTCAGACATAATTGTTGTGAATTGAAAGGTCGAGGGTCGTAATGTGTTCCAGAGTTTGAAACTTTTCTCGAACCGGTGACACCAAGACCTGGAGATTGCACCGTCGTATCCTATCTTTAACGGGGGTAATGGGCTTCCTTCTTTCAACTTGAGACCGACAAAATAACAGTTTTGCACCATCCCAATCACACATCTTCTATTAGACAATTGTTCGACAAAGGTTGTTCTTGTTGGTGCAAATGTAAGACAAAATCCATTTGAGATATAATGGATGACGCAATTGAAAGCGTTGGCGAGGATTTGGCCACATATTGGCATGATCATCCAATACTCGCTAGTCAAATTCCCATTGCCTATTAAACGCCTTTCGAATGAACTCCTCATTTAACAACGTCTCTTCTTCTCCCACTGCAAACATCATTGACTTGTATAAATCCGGGTAAGAACGTAGTTCAACCGCGGACCTATGCCTTACATAAGTGCATTCGTCCAAACCCAACTCTTTTGCTCCGGTAAATGGTCCAACTTGTTCGATGAATAAATGGTAACCACAATTACCATCACCGGCAACATCGTCGATGGCGTTTATGTATGGACGAAAAAAAGCCGGAAACCATAACATATAATTTTCATAAATAATTTGCTCGGTTCGGACGATTTTACCATTCTCATTTCTTGAAAAGTTAGATGGTGCTTGCATCAATCTTCTTGCAATCCGGATCGTATGTGGCTCTTCAACCACTAATGTATTTCCTTTAATTTGTTCTTTTCTTCTTGCTAATTCCTTCATACTAACTCTTCTTGATTTTGGGTGTGCGAGAACTTTTCCCTTAGCACCAACTTCCATTGTTGAACTTTCTTGAAAGGGAAGCGCGGGACCTTTTCCTTTAATATCTACTAGGCTTGGTCCCCCTTGTTCCGTTTGACTTCTTTTTCGTTTGTTTCTTCCTCGAACATCATCCTCCTTCTCATCCTCCGCTTCATATTCCTTTTGCACGTGCTCAAAAGCTGAAGGGTCTCTTTTCTTTGATTTTTCCATCAATTCCCTAGCTTTTTTTCGTCCCACGGCCCTCTTTTCTTTCGTAGAAAGCCTACCCTTTATCTTCCCTCTTTTTGGTTCCTTGACATCGTACCTTGTGTGTGGAAACACGAAGTTAGTCAACTTACTCAACCATATTTGCCTTTGCGCGCGATTTAATGTGTCGTATTTCTCGGCTAGAGCTTTTCCAACGTGGGTATCGGCAAACGATGCACCAAAATCTTGCTCGACGATGGGTTCATCGAAAGACAATTGTTGCCAAAACGGATCAATATCTTGAATTGGGATCACACCGTCTTTTTCGTACTTGGGCATCATATGCCGGCAAGGAAGTCCCAAACTTGACATGTTAGGACAAGCACACTCTTCTTCTCCGTGCAATTTGTCCAACCTATAATGCATAACTTCGTACATTAACTTCACAATTGCGGTATGCGACACCTTATAAGAAATTCCTTGGAGCCATTGGTCGTCTTTATAAATGACGTGTTTTCTACAACGACTTTTTTCAAAAATTTCCTTAACTCTATCAAGGTCACAGAGAAAATAATCATGCATCGCTTCGAAGACCGTAACAAACCCACCATCGCAACTATGAAGCTTCTTCTTCATTATGTTGTGAGATGACTCTGTGGTACTTGTGGCTTGGTTGTCAAAGTGCTTATATTGGTTTGTGAACGCCGCTACAAACTTCTCTTTGTGCGGATTCAAACAATGGTCCATCAAATACTTCAAAACTATTGGATAATTATTCCAATGCATGCAAAACATACGAAAATTTTTTCTTCATAATCTTCCTTGGTGATAGACCATGTCAAAGCGTCCCATTCACTTTGGAAACTAGCCCATTTTAGTTTCGCCAACTTGTCATCCTCCTCGAATTTTTCTTTCGCCTTTTCTTGTTGAGGTACCGGTAATTTCTTAATTCTCTTCATCTCGCTTTTCTTTGTTGGCCGAATAATCGGTTTGCACTTGGTTTGAATATTGTTCCACAAGTGGAACGTGTAAAGAAGATGATGAGCATCCGGGAATACCCTTGCTATGGCATTCATCAAGGATTGTTCTTTGTAGGTGATAATCACCTTAGGGGTATATCCTTCAACGTAGAATAATTTAACTTGTTCCAATGCCCACACATAGCTTTCTTCGATCTCGTTTCTCAAGAAGCAAAAGGCAACACTAAACGGGGACTTGGTAGAAGTTTGGCTGACAACATTCAAGACCGGGAGATCATACTTGTTAGTTTTGTACGTGCAATCCATTATAAGAACTTGATGGGAGCACCGTGCTAACTTTATAAACTCGGGATGAGCCAATATAAGATGCTTAATTTTTTTATTCTCATCTTCTTCATGGAACATGGTGTAGTTTTGCTTCTCCCCTAAGTACATAAGTTGTTGGATTGGGTCCCTTTTTTGCCATTTCTCACTCTTCAACTTGGCTTTGGCGTTGTAGATTGTCTCCAACGTAGAGACATTCTTTGGGTTTATTTTCTTCAAGTGTCCGAGGATATCAATGGGTTTCATTCGCTTTTCCGTCATGTCGCCTACGATGACCTTTTCTTCCTCGGTGAGTCGTGCCGCAGAAGGATGCGTTAACAAATTCTCTGGTGGTAGGTGGTTGTGACGACCACATACAACTCTAGATAAGAACCACTTATTCTCGTAGTTGGTATGAAATTGAAGCTTGAACGGACATCTCGTCTTCTTAGTGAAAGTTTTTGACTTTCTCTTCGTCTTTCCTACATACTCGGTACCCTTCTTCGCATGACTTGAATAAGTTCCACTACACTCGCAAACCATTTGAAAGCGATTGTCTTTTTATTAGTTGTTACAAACAATCACACACATGATGAGTTTGCCATGTTCTCTAGCCCATTTCTTTGCATCATATCTTTTATCCCATGTCTACATGGTCCAAGAACACAAAGTTAGAAAAATAAAAAAAACTTAGCTATACTGTTGAAAGGAATTAACAACTTATCAATAACCTTCCAAGTCGTTCAAATAGTGATCGTAGTATCTCTAGTTTGAATATCATTTGGAGGAGGCTGAGCATACATTGGGTGAGGTACAATCTCGAGCTGAACAAAAAATATCAAGGCATTAGGCAACAAAACACTACAAACTATAATTTTACGGTTAGGTTATGAGCGTCGGACCCAACAGTAGAGGAATTTACAGTTGGGTTGTGGCTTCGAACCTAACCGTAAAAAGAAAAAAAAAATCCCTCACATTTTTACGGTTGGTATCAAGAGTCCAACCCAACTGTAACTAGTGCAATAAATACCCATGCACATAATGAGGTACGGTTGGGTCGATGCTAAAAACCCAACCGTAAAACTGTTACGGTGTACTTTTCCTCCATGGAAAATACGGTTACAGTTGGGTTTGAGAAGAAAAACCAACCGTAAACCTGCCTGACTCATAAAAAATATCACTATTATGTACGTGATTTCATCAAATTTGAGCCAAAAAAACCAATAGTTTAAGTTAGAGGTATACCTGACTACTCTCGGCAATTGAGTCTTCACTTTGACGGCTAGTTTCTCCATTTGGTTGAGATTCACCATCACAAATTTCACTTAAAACCTCTCTTCCATCCAAATAATCATACATAGTTGAGTCTCCATCAATGGGTATGTAAAATTTAGTTTGACAATCATACAAGGATTCACCCTCCACAAATTTGCCACTAGAATCACTCATTTTGGTTAAGAAAATCAAAATTTTGGATTTTTCAATAAACAACCAAAAACTCTCTTTTCTTTCTTCTACTTTTCCCACCAACCAAAACAAATAAAAATCTGATTTATGCATAGAAAATGTGGGATATAGGAGATGAATATGATTATTTACGGTTGGGTTCGATTACTAAAGCCAACCGTAAATGTGTTTGACTAAAACTAAAACTCCTATTTACGGTTGGGTTCGATTAGAAAAGCCAACCGTAAATGTGTTTGCACTAAAACTAAAACTGCTTTTTACGGTTGGGTTTTCAGCCAAAACCCAACCGTAAATTCTCCTGGATCATTCAAAATTGGATTCTAGTACTTGTGTTGTTTTCGGTTTTTCTTTGTTTGAATGACCCAATTTACCTTCAATCTAGTTAAAATGATTGAATAAGTTTAAAATTTTGATTTTTAAACCCCAGTTTTACCTTAAACTCAATGCTTCAAAAGATGTTTTATGGTTGGTTTGGGAAGCCTAAACCCAAATGTAAATATTGGATGAAATTGTAAGCTAAAATTGGTTTTTTACAGTTAGATTTTTTTGGCAATTCCCAACCGTAAATCATCTCGGATAAGATTTTTTTTAGATTATTTACAGTTGGGTTCGATTACAAAACCCAACCGTAAAACTGTTAAAATTTGTAGTTCATCCATTGTTATTCTGTTTACGGTTGGGTTGGGAAGAAAACCCAACCGTAAATGGTGTTTACGGTTGGGTTCGACATGAAAACCCAACCGTAAAATTCTATGAATCAAAAATAATTCATATTTTTGTCCGTAATTTCATCCAATTTGAGCCATTAAAAGACCAAGAGTTTAAGTTAGATGTATCCCAGTTATGCTCTGGTTGATTGAATCAAAATCTAGGGTTTTTAAAAAAAACCTACAAAATTATCTTACATTTCTTCTAATTTTTATTCCCACCAAACCAAAAAGAAAAAAAATTGAATTGATTTGATTAAGTTTAAGATTATTTTCGATTAATCATGATTAGCTTAATCTATTAGCTAATTAGCTTTACTAACTAATCAGGGGTATTTTAGCCATTATGAAAATATGATGGATAAGGGGTTTTTGAATTTTACTTCAAATGTCTCTATTTCGTCTTATTATGGGAGCCCCTCTACAAATGTGGGAGCCCCTGAATCATCCTTTTTTAATATTTACTGTATTAGAATGTCAATGGTGGTCTAGTAAATGCATGGTGGTCTAATTTGTTGTGCTACTTGTGTCAATATACAAATATCTTTCAATGTAATTAAATGGCGGTCTAATGATCCACCTTCGTGTGCTAGACTATCCCTCGATTCTACAAAGGAGTAAATAAATAAAAATCTAATTTCTTAAAATAAATATAAATATTTATGCACGTGCAAACTGATATTACTAGTGTGATGAATGCATGTGTGCATGTCATTTACTACTCACACACAATTCATATGCGTATATATATTATGGGTTTTCTTCTATATACCCCAGAACGCTATTGGTACCTCTTTATCTGCAAACTCTCAAAACTTATCTCTTACCCCGTCGAATTTGCTAAATTCCTATACCCCAAGAGAAACAAAAACACAAATCGGTGTTTCTACTTCGTATCTTCTCTTTCGATATCAATTTGGGGAAAACTTACTACGTACAATTTATGGATTTTTTAAAAAAAAAATGGAAGAATCAGTTCTTGATAATCTTCGTTTGAAAACAACGAAAAACAAATGTTAGCATAATCATCTCAGCGTTAAATCGATCTTAAAACCTAAATCTGATCTTTTGCAAAAAAACTGATTTTAAACCTAAATCGGTTCAACTCATTCTCAAGAACGTGATTTTAAACATTGATGCGATTCTGGACATTGATTTAACCTAATCTCATCAATCTTCAACATCGACAAAACCTAATCCATTATTCTTCATCAATCAATCAATGGAAAATGATTTCAACTTCAAATGTTAACGATATTTTTCGTCACGATGTATAAATGTTTTTTTTTCTAACGAGTATAGGTTTTCAAGATAACTAGAGTTTATTTTCGCCTATTGAAAAGGTAAAATTATCCTTCATGGTATGTTTTGCACATGTATTCTTTGATTCAAAAACTGCAACAAAATTTTAAATATTTTTTTAGGAGATACCATTTGAGAAGAAGCCGAAAAAACTGACTAATCAAAGAAAATCACAAGCTTCTTACGACCTCATTCCATTTACCCCCATCCCCTTTCTCAGGACAAGAAAATTTGTAAGGATATGGGTGCGGCTTAGTTTCCAGCTTGAACCTCTTTATGACCTCTTCATCAACATGATTCATGCAACTGCCTGGACCGATAACTAGACAACAAACTTCTTTTTTATCGTACATGTTGGCTAGAATATATTATTATGCAACCAGTTGTTGCCCTTATCATTACGTGGAGTGAGACAACTTTTTCTTACCACAAAGTTCACTCATTTATCTCCAACAACTACTTTATCGATAGGTTCAGAATCATCCCCATGATCCTCTTTATAATCAGTTACCTATGCATTTTCTTCAGGGTTGTCATCAGTGAAAAATACCTAAATCACTCGTTTTATTTTGTGGCAGTCACTGGATTTATGCCCAGATTCTCGACATTTATTACACTTGCCTCCAAAAGTGTTAACTGGGGGTTTTATTAGGTGTAGATGCAAATTTAGGTTTATTAGCAGTACTAGGTGTCAAAGTACTATTGTTACTTGTTGGAGATGCTGCCCCATTAATACCCCAATTTGGGATCCACTTGTTTCTCTATATTTCTTGCTTTATGATGTGCATCCAAAATAAAAAAACAATCAAATATGTTAAGTGTATCTTGACATTGTTGAGAGAGACACCTACATAACAAGTGATAATTTTCTCATTTGATTATCAGAAGTCATTAAAAGAAAGTAGTCGATAAATCTCCTTGGTGTAATCGTCCACAAAACGTGTTCCCTTGTGTAGGTTTGCAACTGCTGGTACATCAAGCTAATGCAGTTATGTGGTAAAATTTTTGCTCTCATGTGTTTCTTCTACTTCTCCCACGAGACTAACTTCTTTTTTTCCCTTACGACTACACCTTGTAGTGTGTGTTGTTGCCACCACGAATTAGCCCTTCCAAGGAACATAGTTGATACCAACAAAACTCGTTTGCTATCTAATACTTCTTTAAATTCCAAGACTTCCTCAACCTATTCAACCAAGAAAGAAACTCTTCCGGTTCTAAACCACCATAAAATTCTGGAATCCCTACTTTTATTCTCGTCTTCCAGTGATCAGAATCTTCTCGTTGGATTATTCTACCTTCACGATGTCCTCTAGAGAAAAGGTTGTCATTACCCTCTTTTTATTTTTCATGTCAAATGTTATGTCGATCCAACATAACTTGGATGTCTTCCATTCATTTTTCTATATATAGATTAAGATCGTGCAGAACAACACCTCGACCTCGATCGACTGCTCGTCTTGGTGGAATCTTACTGATCCTAGAATCGACTTTGCTCTGGTAACCAACTAAAATGCAGTGGATAATAATGAAAAGAAAGAAAATATATATTTTGTTCAGACTTTAAAATATTCATAAGAATACTGATAAGTGCATATTTTATATATTTTGAATGTCAATTCCATATTAATATTTGCTAGATTTCCTATGAATTATTGTATATTACGTTTGTTTTGTAGTTTGTGTCTTTTATTAAGTGAATCATCCAAAAATGACATATAAAGTGTTAGATTGTGCAAGAAAAGAAGTGATACAAGTGAAGAAGAGTCAAAGACCAGGTATAACTCGTCAAAATCCATAATTTCTTATAATCAACTTGTAGAGAACGAAAAGACGAAGCCAATATGCTAAAAGAATGAGGTCATTCTGAGTTCGTATGAAGAAGTTATGAGCAAAACGGTGAAACCAACTTGGATTTGGTTTCTGTTGGGGCCTGCTTTGGGCCTGTGCGGGAAGATAAAGAAGGGATGCGTTTTGGGCTTGCTTTGGACGTGAAAATATGAATTTTTGTTGGATTTTGAGGAGGTTAAGTGTCCTAATTGGATATAGATTTTCATTTTTCTAGAGAGAAAAGGGGTAAAGCTTTATTAAAAACGAAAAAAAATACAATTTGAAGCCCATCACCTCAAACCCAAAACAAAACCCTAACTTGTTGACTATTTATGTCAATAAATGTTTCATAGTTTGAGATTAGATCATTGAAATTGATTAATCTAAACAAGTTACAAATCGATCCCTATTGAAATAGTAATCTCTTGACCTCAATTACGATTATGTCAGTTGATTTAGCCCTTTTATTTGCCATTACTCTTATATTCCTTTCCAACTTAGATTGCCCAGGCAACTACAAAAGGTACAAAGAGACAAATCTTTCTTGTAATTTTCTCACCCTGGTTAGCTTCTCAATCTTCAAATTGTGCCTTTACAGTAGCTCTATGTACCTATCCTATATTCATTCTGGAGCTAAAGTATGTCGAAACCACCTTGGAGAAATCACATTTGATCAAAAAATGATCCACTGACTCATTTTCACCATTATAAAGACCACACAATGTGTTGTTTATTTGACAACCTCTTTTGGTTAGATTATTAATTGTAGAAGTTGCATTGTGTATGGCCATCCATATGAAAACTTTGGCTTTAGGAGGTACATGTTTCCTTCAAACATGGTTGAAAGACTCATACCTTGTGCAAGAGATACAATTATGAGAAATATCCATACCACGTCTTCTTAGCATATCTCTGGTAGGCAACCTGCCAGAGGCATCTCTATAAGGCGAACTCGTAGAACAATAACACAATGCACAGTCAATGCAAAGTCTCAATTGTTCAACTTGAAGCACCAGGAAGGCGAAACCAAGGCCTTAGTTAGCACATGAAGATTCCAAATAAACTTGAATATGCAGACATCATAGTCAACAACATTACCCTGCACAATGTTATCATAAGTAAATTTGACAGTAAACGATTTTTTACTAGAAATAAACCACTCCAAAAAATCCTCAAATTATGTGTTCAAAATTACATCATTAAGCTTTTCTTGCATCCACGTCATTTCAGTTCTGATATTAGAATTCGACCTTTTAGGAAAGCCAAAATTCCAAATAACTTTCGCAGCAACTTCAATATAACAATCAGAAACATAACTCCCTTTTTGTCTTGATAAAGCACAAAAACTAGGAAAAACTGATTTCAAATAAGAATTTAAAATTATCATGCCAGAAACTCACATTAGCACTTTTATTAGCTTTGATCTTGATAAACTTCTTGAAAATTGGACCGCAGTTCATAACTCCTTTCCAAATACACCTTCAATAATTATTTGTAGGCATTTCGAAAATCCACCTACAAGCCTCGGTGCCATATTTTTCTACTATAACTTAAGTTTCTAAATCATGTCTGCAGATGGGTGTGGTTCATCTTAAAAACGTAAACTTTATGTTGTGGTTTTTCATTTGATTTTTTTTCTTCAAATTTAAACTCATGGCCCAAATCTGACATCGCGTAATATAAAGACTTAAAGGCCTAGACAAATAAAGCTCTCATGTTAAACGGTGCGGAAACCCTCGCTTCCTATTGGCCGAAATAATGCTTTTGTGGCTTTTGTGAAACGAGAGTTTTGGTGAGGACACTTGACAACGTATGATTGGTTTAAAAAAAATTAGGCAAAAAAAACAATAAAAAATGGAAACCATGCCTTATCATGTTTTAAACTCCAAGGAATAGACATCAAAACCAAATTCAATTTTGAATTCGTTAGTATCAAACCTACCATATTCAGAAACCCTGACTACGTTAGGAAACAAAATAAAAAAATATAAACCTAACCGTTCTATCATGATGGGACAGGACAGAACCCCGTTATACCAAATCAAAAATTAGTGGTAACTGTGATGAAAAGTTAAATATACCCGATATATAACACGGACACAAATATAATATAAACTGAATAGTATGTATGGCCATTCCCA
This sequence comes from Papaver californicum, assembly GCA_023531435.1. Taxonomy (NCBI): domain Eukaryota; kingdom Viridiplantae; phylum Streptophyta; class Magnoliopsida; order Ranunculales; family Papaveraceae; genus Papaver; species Papaver californicum. Next base: position 2,691,993 of record JAJJMC010007730.1, read on the forward strand.
AGCAGTGTCGTATTATTTGATATAATTCTTGGGCTGTAAAGTTTAGGTAAGGAGTCATATTTGTACTTGTTATCATCCTGGGAAACAATGAAAACCATTCAAATCTTTTAATTAGTGCCTGATATTATGGTGAACACAAGAAAATCACCCGTGCAGAAAGAATTGTAAATTTAAATATTATTCGAAGGAATGGAATGTGCAAATGTTTTTAGTCACTGGCTGAGATTCAATGATGTCAAGTTATTCATCCATGTGTGGAAGAATTTATAATTTCTAATCTATGTTGGATGGATACGGATATAAGACACGATTATAGAAAGATTAAATTTTAAAAATATATATTACGGGGACACTTTATATATATTATACACATTATTAAAATATGATTTTATAACATTATACTCAACAAAATTATTGTACTTATTTTTAAAAACTTGACCACTAATTAAATAAAATTAATAATATAAAATAATAAATAAATCTTTAAAAAGAATATATTTAGATTTAGCCAGAAAAAAATATAAACTAATATCACGTTTAGTTTATGTTGATTTTCTAAATCAATATAAACTATTTATGGTGTGTTCGAAAATATTCACGAAATATCTAATATTAAATTTTACAAGACACATAATATAACGTGTTCATCGTGTATCGGAAAGTGTCAGACACAACACGTATCATGTTCGATCAGATGTCCGATACGATTACAACACCTTCTTAGACATGTGCCTGCAACCTAGTTTCCGATAGTTATCTAGGTCTAGCAAAATAGTTGATGCCGTCGGAAAACAAATTAGTGACATAATAGTCCCACTCAACAATTTAAGTTTTCAAGGAAGACCATTATACGACTAGCAATATACCATTATCCCACCGGTCCCCCACTGGAGTTGCTCTAGCAGTTTCCTCATATATCCTCAGTCCCTAACTAGGGTTTTAGTGAAGGGAAAAAAGAAAAACGTTGTCTTGGAATAACAGAGAAGTGGTTTAGCATCCATGGAGGTTACATCATCATCAGTTAGGGTTTATGATTGTAGTATCCAAGCATCGCGTTTAAGCCCTAAATTTAAGTCAAAACTTCATTCTTCTTCTTCTTCTTATAATCTTACTTCAAGTAAACCTTCTTTTCCTCATAAATTTTGTTGTGTTAGTGCGTCTGTGAAAGATAGCCCTAAATCAGTTGTTGCCAAGGTGATTAATTTTATTCCATCACATTTTTATTTCTTTTCTCACTCTGTCGATAGAGTATGCAATTTTAATCTGGAACCGAATTTGGCTTTTTACGATGTTATGTTATGATATGCAATTTAAGTAATTGATGAAATTTTTTAGTAAAATTAAACATGGGTTTTATGGATTTTGATATTTCTAGATGAAAAGCATTACAGTTGATGATTCTGAGTTTGAACTCTCTAGCTTAACGGCTTTATCACCCTTGGATGGTCGATATTGGAGAAAGGTTAAAGATTTGGCTCTGTTTATGAGTGAATACGGACTTACTCATTCGCGTTATAGTCGAGGTACAGCTCATATGTAAAGTTATACCTTCAGCCTTGTTCTGTATCCTATTGGCTTGATTGTCATACAATATCATTTATGAAAGTTTACTTTGATCTTTTGTTTAAACACAGATCAAATGGCTGATAAAGCTTTCACAAATTCCGGAAATAACAGAGGTCCCCGGTTTCAGTGAGGAAGCCCTGTCTTTCCTGGATGGAGTTATTGATGGGTTTGGTGTGAGTGATGCTTTGGAGGTGAGAAAGATTGAGAGAGTTACGAATCATGACGTGAAAGCAGTAGAATACTATCTAGAACAAAAATGTCATCTCATCCGGAGATTGCAAAGGTTGGATTTTATTCTCTCCAGTTTCATGT
>JAJJMC010007730.1:2693880-2741458 GCA_023531435.1 Papaver californicum
ATGCGTTGATGCTACAATGTGCCTTGAATACAGTGATATTACCTGTCATGGATGAATTGATTAGAGCTTTATGTAAGATGGCAAAAGACAATGCTCATGTTCCTATGCTTTCGCACTCATGGACAGGTACTGGAGTTTTTTACGTGAATAGCAAAGTTGTGTAAACTCTATTTTGTTGTTCAGAGGCTGATATATATGACTCGCCTTATTTCTTGGACTTACTGTGGCTTTCACTTATTAAGTTATATCATTTCGTTCTTTTGATCTTCTCGTAGCCAGCTACACCAACTACTCTGGGAAAAGAAATGGCGATTTTTGCTGCTAGATTAAGCATACAAAGACGCCATCTATCCAAAGTTGCTTTACTGGGAAAGTTTGCTGGTGCTTCTGGAAATTGCGCATCTTGTCGCATACCCTGAGCTGAGCTGGCCTCGAGTTGCAGAGGAGTTTGTAAAATCTCTAGGATTCAGTTTCAACCCATATGTGACTCAGGTTTGTTTCTGATCGTATATGTTCCACCTTTGTGGATATACTATGTTTTATGAACAAAACATTTTCGTCACCAATTTGATATCTGACTTGTTCTACTTATAACGATTGAAGATTCTCATTGAGGGTCATGGTTATGTAAATTGTAATACATGGTATGTGTTGGAGAACATGGAGCTAATAGTTATGCAACTCAAATACTGCGTTTGTTAGTTTATTAAACATATGTAAATCAGTATCTACTCTCTGTTCTGTTTTTACTTTTTACATGTGATAGTTGATTGTGTTTTTTTTATTCAGATCGAGCCTCGTGATTATATGGCAGAACTGTTCAATGCAATGAAACAGTTCAATGTTATATTGATGGACTTTGACAAGGATGTATGGGGCTACGTATCTTTAGGATTCTTTAAGCAGGTAAACACACAAAATGAGAAGGAAGTTAGTGTATATGTTGGCTGCCCACTCTATGTTGCTCTACTAAAAAACTTCTCGTTTTCTGACCTTTCATGCAGATTACAAAGGCTGGTGAGGTTGGATCTTCTACTATGCCTCATAAGGTGAATCCCATAGATTTTGAAAACAGTGAGGGTAATCTTGGGTTGGCCAATGATGGACTATCTCACCTGCACAAAGTTGCCTATTTCACGCTGGCAGGTAATAACGATCCTAATGTTCTTCAGATAGTCCCTTCGGTTTAGTAACTATGAATCTTATACTTCAAAGTGCCTCAAGTAATGGTCTTATCAAGGGTTACTAAAACATTGGACATTCTGTTTATGCATGATGCAGTTTAATGCAGATTTTGCATATTGATATTGCTGTTGGCTTATAGTTTTATGTTCTTCAGTTCTATGTTTTTTTATCACACCTTACTTTATGTTTGTTTAATAGCGTGACCTTACTGATTCAACTGTTCTGAGGAATATGGGTGTGGGACGGGCAATTCTCTTCTTGCTTACAGAAGTGCCCTCCAGGGCATTGGAAAGCTTCAAGTAAGTATTTTGTTGTGGGCTTTGTGGCGAATCTTCTCCAACCCGTGGAGATTGGAGAAACTATATTCTAGCACAAGTATATATATCTCTTCGTCTATGATATAGTAAGTTGTGCATGTTTCTTATTTGTTCTCATTTCTAGGTAAATGAAGCTTGCCTAAGTGAAGATTTGGATCAATGCTGGGAAGTTCTTGCTGAGCCAATACAGACTGTAAGCATCTCAAACTCTTTTTTTTTTTTTGACATTTTTGATTATTAGATAAAGGGAATGATACAATGAAGTAAAATAGATTGTATATCACCAAGATCGATAATCATCTATTGGAATTTACATCAAATTCATGCAGTATTTCTCTACACTTCCACCATTTTTCTAAAACTCCATGGATTTGTATTTTCCCTTATCAGGTGATGCGAAGATATGGTGTTCCTGAACCCTATGAGAAGCTGAAGGAACTAACCAGAGGGAAAGGAATATCTAAAGATAGTATCAGAGAATTCATTTTAGGTTTAGAGATCCCTGCGGACGCAAAAGCTAATCTTTTGGAACTTACACCCCACACCTACATCAGCGAAGCAACCAATTTAGCTAATGATGTTGATAAGTTTGTTGATCTAGTGAATGGGGTTCACGCCTTATAGGAACCCATGATTCATCCTGTTTGTGTTTCCAGAAATTCAGCAATTCAACCTCATTTTTAAACTTAAAAGTAACCATAATCCCTGACCATGCTCCTCTGTCGTAAGTTTTTGAAATGAGTCTTCTTTTTATTGACTTCATCTAAATTACAATTTATATCTAATTCTGAGACGTTCAAATGTGTAAACTATAAAGAGCCTGAGAAATGAGCAAGATCTAATATTAACCTGATACTTTGAAGCAATTACCATATCCAGTTGAACCCACCATATCCACTGTGCTGGATTAATCTTGCTATGATACTTCCTGTTAATTTTATTTGTTGTTTGTTATTCTCAGTTCTGAAAATAAAAAAAACAGCCGTTGGCTAATTTTACTAGCTGAAAATATACAATTAACAGTTTTTTCCATCAAAGTTCAAACTCGGCAAAGAAAAGGCAAGAGAAGGGTGTTTTAGGGAATAAAAAATCCTTGTGCTTTTTAGGGTGATTTAAAAAAAAATTGTGCCGACTTATTTATACCTATCCAATAAATGTGGCTATGGGATGTTTTAATGGCTGGTAAAAATATCTATATACCCTTTTACTAATAAAAGTGTAAAACCTAAACTCATTTCATTTAATTCTAATTCCTCTTCTTCTCTTCCTATTTACTATCGATTGTGAGAAAAATCTAACTATTCTTTTTCTCTTCCTCTTGACTACTGATTGTGAGAAAAAAATTCCCTCGTGAAATTTTCAAAACCAATTCATCGTATCATCATTAATCGTCGTACCAAATCATTATTGATTTCGATATAAAGATGGCTCGACAGAAACAAACAAGCCGTCAATCTGATAATAGTAACCGACCAAATTTTGTGGAGAGATCAAGAAACAGAGAGATTTTTGAAGAACGTAGTGAAGAACACGAAGAAGACGAAGATGATGATCTAGATACGGAGACTGATTCTGACAATTGGACTCTCCAGCAGTATGATGGCCCCAATCAGGTAAGGGCATACCACTATTTGGGTTTATTTTGCTTCAATTGATTGAAATCGTCACTATAATTTCTAAGGTTTTCGGTTTTTACCCAGAATCTGTAGTTTCGTATAGGTTTAAACTCCCGATTATGAAAGAATTCATCATTTCTCAAGCAGGTCGACTATAATCGGTAGTTAGATTTAGTCATTAACTACCAGTTTTCTTTTTGTACTAAAATTTAGGATTAATCAGTAGTTAATTTTTTAATCTAACTACAGATTATATTAGATGGTTTCATGTAGAGGAGTATAGTTTTGAATCAATCGTTAGATATATAGTAACCGTTAACTTCCGATTAAAATATTTTGAAATTGAAAAAATGTTAGTGCTACATCATAATCGGTAGTTATGTGTGATTATTGTCTCTCGATTATATTTGCCTTAAAACCTTTGATTTCTCTTTACCTAATCGGTAGATAGGTTTTGTATTTGACTTCAGATTGTTTTGTAATTGTTTGTTATTGTGTTTATTTGATTACCGATTATATCTGTATCCATAGCTTAGAGTTTTCCGATCCAATTTTTATGCATAATCAGGAGTTAATCTAGGACCCGAGTTACCAATTGTTTTGTAATCGTTTGTTAGTTTGTTTATTTGACTACCGATTATATGTGTGTCCATAGCTTATAGTTTTATGACCCAAAATTGTTGTATAATCGGAAGATAATCTAGGACCCGATCTACCGATTATGAATAATCGGTTGTTTTTTATGTATTTTTTCTACCGATTATGTAGTGATTAAACAGTGTCTTACGAGCTAATTGTTCTTTATTTTATTATTTTAGCGAAAGGCGAGCTAAGCAAGCCCAAAATACAACTGTTTCGGGGCCTCGTCGTGAAGGGGGTAAGAAAGTAACAACTAGTGCAAGAAGAGAAAGAGCGCTAGCGGAATCTCTATCACCGAAGGAACTCAACCAAGTGTTCCACAAGTTAGAAACCAAGAAGAAGGAGAACCAAGTGATACACAAGGAGAAGGACAAGGTACAAAGAAGGTACTTAAGAAGAAAGGAGGACACTAAGTCCCCACCTCTTTGAAGATGAAGGGTATTGAAGAAGGCCAAATCCCTAGGTTACTAAGAGATGGAGGAGATCTGTTATTTGGATGCATAGACTCATGGGCCAAAGAAATTTATTCAACTGAGGTAATAATTATAAAACACTATTCTTAAGCTATTGTCTTTTTATTCGTAAAAGTGTTAACGACTATTCTAATTATTTTATAATTCGTCGTGTGTATTAGGACCATTCCCATGCGGTTCGTCTACTCAAACCTACAGCTGCACCAATAAAAATGAAAGACTGGCCGTTATATGGTGAGTGTGAAAGGTTCAAGCAAATTATTTATGACTCGGGGTTATCTACTGTTGCTGAGAATTCAATGTTAGAGCATGATCGGGTGTCGATATCAGCCTTCCTGGAGAGAATGTATCCTGAGACTGACACCTTCCATATGTCGTTTGGAGAGATGACGATCACCACAGATGATATGGTGCAGATTCTTAGTCTCGCTGACCATGGTACAACCGTCAAGTTTGATTACATAAAGTCGTTAAGCTGGGAACAACTTTATTTTTACACTCAGAAGTGCCTTGGTTGGGATCGAGTGACATCCGATATTGAGTTCAACCGGTGCTTTCGTTACAAAACTAGACAGTTCATCATGGCTCACTTGAAGAATATGTTCAAAGGCACCATGGATAAAGAAGAAAAGAATCCATAGTTTAACGAAAACAAAGTAAATGCTGCAGCCACTGCATATCTCATATTTGTATTGGGATGTGTCATTTTCCCCAATTGTAGTGGCAACCGGGTCGACGCCAACCTTCTACAACTATTGCATCCTCTCAATAAAGTTCGTGATTACTCTTGGGAAACCGCATGCCATGCGTTCTTGATGAAAGAGTTAAGAAAGGCATCTAGGGAAGCAACTAGCTGATAGACACATTTTTGTGTCTAAATTGCGCTCGATTTTCTATTTTGATAGTGTTCGATTTTGTACTTATTATGGCTTTTTATGTACTTGAGAAATAAATAACTTGGAAAAATCGGATCGAAAAATTACTAAAGGCACCCATCAAAGTTGATAAAGGCACCCATAAGTTGGATTGGGGGAACCCCCTCTTTTGAATTTGAAACCGAAAATGGCGGGAGACCTATTTGTTATCGAGAGAAACTCCTGTGAGTTGGTGTGTACGTGTTTTTAGTGATTTGGGGTAATTCTAATTTACCCAAAGTGAAGTAAACAACCAAGATAAGTTAAACACACGTCAACAGAGTGTTTTAGCCGGAAAAATTGGCGTCAGGAGTGAATCTGGACGGAAAAACAGAGTCATTCTCTGTTTCGGATATCACACGATTTGGAGTATGATTTGGATGTTTCTTTAAGTCTTTATCAGTTAGAATGGGTCTCTAGGGTTTACTAACCCTATAAATACCAAAGAGAATCAATGAGAAAGAGATGGGGAGGTAGCCAGAGCACCAAAAAAATTTCCAGGAGAAAACACTTTTGCTGCTGGTGAAGAAGAAGGTGAAGAACATAAGGCGCTCAGAAACTGTCGTTGACGCAGTCACTGAAGCAGTTGTATTTATGAAGCACCTAAAGTCCGTTCTTTTCTTTTGTTTTCTTTTCTTTCTTCTGTAACGCAGAGGACAAGTCTCTGTAACGCTTATAAGCGTTTTTGTTCTCCTGTGTTACTATTATTTCACCATTGTAAGCACTTTTTGAGATATGAAATATATTTTTGAGGGTTTTTCCAATACAATGAGCTAATCATCATCACTGGGGCAACAAAGGAAGCTATTTCTCCAATAATTAAGTGGTACCTTCTATTTTATCTATTTTTTTACAATTCTTTTATTATTAATTGCTTTGAATTAAATTGAAAAAAATGGTTTTTCTCAAATAATTGTGTTTTCTTTTGATGGGTCATGCTTAGTTTTAGACTTTTGATGTCCCATGCTTTCGATTTACAATTATTCTTTTAAAAACCTAACTTTGGCAATATTTAGAATAAGTTGAATACAAGAATTGTAAGATTTTATCACTTGAAATATTGGTTAATAGTGGAATCCCTAACCCTAGTTCTTCCTATCAATTTAAAATAAAGTTTTCTTTAATCTTCTTTATTTTTAGTCATTAAAATTAGGTCTAGAAATCGAATCTTCACAAGTCTAAGAATCAAACCCTTTTTACCACTATATTAAAATCACATCACTAGCCAAATTGCCGAGAATGTGAGTCTACTACAGGTATTTTGGTAACTCTATCGATGTTTTGATTGTTATTAATTTTTTTCTCTTTTAAGGATTAATTTTTTTCATACTTGGTTTGATATGTACACTAGACATGGATCTATGACCACTTCTCATTCCTCGATTTGGCCAAAGAGAACCCGATATGGCAGAAAGGAACACCCAGAGGAATACAATACATCTTCGACAACAACCGTTCAAGGTATAAGGAGCAACAGTTGATTTCTTTGAGGAGGAAATTAGACTTGATGACGTCCAAATCCATACAAGGAAGACCGAGCTAGTGGACATATAGCGGGAAGGTCTTAGTTGTGGTTTTATTATGGACCCTTGTGGCACCCCACAAGATATGTTATGTACAATTCCTCAAAGGTGATGCGTCAACTCCGTAATGTACAAGAAGAACCTTGGAGTCACATGCGTGGAAAGTTCAAATTGGATGTGGAGAATTGTGTATGTGGTAAGGACTCTATCACAGTAGTTTACTCTGGTAACCCATCCGTTGAAGATTGGGATAACATGACGTAATATTTGATCAACGATGAGAGGCCTGTCAACCGAGGTGATGAAGTACATCCAGGCTATATGGAATGGTACCGAGAACATTCTCATCTTCATGTGATCCGTGAAGATAAAAGAAAGACCAAATATGGCTTCCGATTATACTTGTATCATCAAAGACAAACCTTCTGGTTATGAAAGGCTGGTACGTAATTTTCTTTCCTTTTGATATTAATATTGCGACTCAGTATTTTAGGTAATAATCATTTGATTGTTATTGCATAAAAACAGAAAAATAGGTTTACGTTTTTCTCCAAGAAGATTGTTGGGAGTATAAAGGCGGGAGTGCCTTTATCAATTGAGAAGTTCAAAGAGCATAAATACCTAATGGATAACATTGATAATGAAGCTTATGCAAGTAAGTTTGGGGAGAAAGCAAGCCTAAGAGGCCAGCAACAAAGTCCTGATGCTGCTGGCCTCTTAGGTTCTCGTGGTTCATCGAGTGATGATGGTGAAGCCAATGTCCCTGATGCTAAAGAAAATATCCCTGGTGCTCGTCGTGCTCGTACTAAAACCCAAAAAATCTAGAAATTAGATTATGGTTGTTTTGTTAGAGAACATCATTTTCAATTGATTTGCAAGAAACTTGTTTCAGATTATAAGTTCTAACATCATTTTGTACTAAAGCCAATGTCGTTTTTAAGGGTTTTTTTTTCGTATTATAAGTTTTAACATTATGTTTTTCGGATTATAAGTTTTTCGGATAACATGACGTAATATTTGATCAACGATGAGAGGCCTGTCAACCGAGGTGATGAAGTACATCCAGGCTATATGGAATGGTACCGAGAACATTCTCATCTTCATGTGATCCGTGAAGATAAAAGAAAAACCAAATAAGGCTTCCGATTATACTTGTATCATCAAAGACAAACCTTCTGGTTATGAAAGGCTGGTACGTAATTTTCTTTCCTTTTGATATTAATATTGCGACTCAGTATTTTAGGTAATAATCATTTGATTGTTATTGCATAAAAACAGAAAAATAGGTTTACGTTTTTCTCCAAGAAGATTGTTGGGAGTATAAAGGCGGGAGTGCCTTTATCAATTGGGAAGTTGAAAGAGCATAAATACCTAATGGATAACATTGATAATGAAGCTTATGCAAGTAAGTTTGGGGAGAAAGCTTCGGATAAGCCTAAGAGGCCAGCAACAAAGTCCTGATGCTGCTGGCCTCTTAAGTTCTCGTGGTTCATCGAGTGATGATGGTGAAGCCAATGTCCCTGATGCTAAAGAAAATATCCCTGGTGCTCGTCGTGCTCGTACTAAAACCAAAAAAATATAGAAATTAGATTATGGTTGTTTTGTTAGAGAACATCATTTTCAATTGATTTGCAAGAAACTTGTTTCAGATTATAAGTTCTAACATCATTTTGTACTAAAGCCAATGTCGTTTTAAGGGTTTTTTTCGGATTATAAGTTTTAACATTATGCTTAATGATAATGAATGGTTTACTTTATGGATGATGAATGGATATTAGGTTATTTTTGTGAATTATCGATTGATTTGCAAGAGACTCATACTTCATAAGTAACTTTGCTAAAATTTTGTATTACAATCGGTAGATAAGTGGTATGCATCACCTACCGATTAAGCTTGTTGATCTACAACCAGATGATAATTATCTACCCATTACACCTGCTGATCCTAAATCGGGTGATAATTATCTATCGATTGCACCTGCTGATGGAACTGCTTGGTTTCTGAACACATTTTACATTATAATCGGTAGTAAATACATTTTCTTAAACTATCGATTATGGAGTATGCAAATTTTGGAAAAAAATTAATTTTGAATTTGGGGAAACATCTACAATCGATAGTAAATACATTTTCTAAGACTACCGATTATAAATATGATAATTTTAAATTTTTTATAAATTTTTCAATTTTGAATTTGGGGCAACATCTATAATCGGTAGTAAATACATTTTCTTAGACTAACGATTACGAATATGATAATTTTGGAAATTTTACAAAATTTTCAATTTTGAATTTGGGACGACATCTATAATCGATTGTAAGTACATTTTCTTAGACTACCGATTATGAAGTATTCAAATTTTGAAAATTTTAAAATTTTTCAATTTTGAATTTGGGGCAAAATTTACAATCGGTAGTAAATACATTTTCTTAGACTACCGATTATGAATATGATAATTTTGGAAATTTTACAAATTTTTCAATTTTGAATTTGGGACAACATCTATAATCGGTAGTAAATACATTTTCTTAGACTACCGATTATACATGTTGAAGTACAATCGGGTATTAATTATGTACCGATTAAGATGATGGAACTGATTGGTTTCTGGACACATTTTACATTACAATCGGTAGTAAATACATTTTCTTAAACTTCCGATTATGGAATATGAAATTTTTCGAAATTTGATAAATTTTTCAATTTCGAATTTGGGGCAACATCTATAATCGGTAGTAAATAAAGTTTCATAGACTAACGATTATATAAATCGGAAGGTAATGGTGATCCCGATACTTCCGTTTGTATATATTCGTATGAACTTAGTGTATATATTTTATGTACACTCTTGTTACACCAGGCCTCAACAACTCCTTTTTTGAAAAAAAGATCCGTTGGGAATCTAATCTATATAAGGAGGGTGAACTCTTCTCATTTATGCACCTCCAATACATTTTAACTCTCCAATATCGAAGTAATCATCTTCAAGATTAATGGCTCAACCATTCGCGGTAGAAGAAGATTTATCGCTATGTAGGCGCTATATGAAATTCTATCCAAGGCAAGGAGAAGAACGTAGGAAAATGGTGTCATGAGTATGAGTTATTTGGAGAGCATTCACGAACATTTTTGCATTGACACCGGTAACCCCAATAACCGTAATAGAGCTGATCTTTTTTGTCGATTTAATTGCATAAGCAGAGAAGTTGATCCATTTGTGAATTTAACTTATCTTGTCAATCGATATCGTTTGAGGGGTGAAACTAATGATGAAGTTATAGCGAGATTTCTCGAGGAATAGCGACGATGGAAACGATCAAATTACCGTTACGAAGCTCATTTCAATATCCTTAAGGTGATGGACAAATTCAACCCGTTTAAGGTTCGTCCACGCCGCTTAAGGTGAAGGGCATTCTCCAAGACAGAATATGAATCACGGAATAATTACCATGAATACATAATCGATAGTTAGAATAGACTATTATCTACCGATTATAGTCTTTGTAGTAACTTTTTGAAAATACTATGACGATACAACTCTCTATGTAGGGAAAATGGGTTTTTGTGTTTGATTTTTTAGTATAATCGGAAGTTATTGTTGTCATATATCTACCGATTGTCTCACTTGATTTTAACTTGATTTCATGTTGACAATATTCAACATAATCGAAATTACAATATAATTATCTACTTCTGATTGTTCAAATCGAAATATAATGGTGATCCCGATACTTTCGATTGTACAATATAATGTTGTCAAAAAAAATTCTCTAGGTTACACAATGACGATAACACAAAAAACACAGCGCTAATATATTTTCAATCACTTGTGTATATAAAACACAATGACGATAACACCAAAACATTGCATTAATAGTTTTCTATCACTTGAAAATACAATGTTCAAAATACATGTTCAACTAAACTACTCACCATCCTCGGTCAATTCAATTGGGCCCTTGTCAAAAAAATTTAAACGATCCAAACGCTCCATGTTGAACTCGTATAGCTTCAACCACTCCTTACAATGGTTAGTTGGGAAGTAATCCGACCACCTACTCAATAGAGGTAATGGACAATCTTCTGTTATCCTTAAACCGATAAAATGATTGCTATTAACCCATGCCATAATGATTCGTCTATCCTTGACCAACTCATCACAAACCGTCCTTATGGATGTAAACATAACACTCACTCCTAAGGAAGGAGAACAGAAATAATGTACCAAGTAGTTCAAAACATTCGCTTAAAGATACTCATATTTTGGCATTACCATCCAATACTTGGACCCGATTGTCTTCAATCCATTTCGGCGTTTTACACGAGTATATAACTCTTTGAACTTTTGTTCTCTAACATGTCTATATCCTTCTCTCATCATTTCAATATAGAATTCCTTATTCTCCAATAGTTGGGCGGCCATCTTATTTCTTAAATATTTCCATTGGGTGATATCCTCGGTAACGGCCTCACTAAAGTCTCCTATTTGTTTCGAAGCAACGTGAAAACCACAGTTGCCATCCTCATCGACATCGTCGGTGGAGAAAACAAATGGTATAATGAGTAGAGGGAGTTGTTCCAAATACTCATCGTATATTGTATACGTACCTCGATTTGGTCTTCCGTATATAGGTTGGGTTTGACTTACTTGAGAAGAAATCGTAGAGACCTTAGGTTTTACTTGTCGTGAGCTTGGTTCACCTTGATCCTTCCTTGGACGACTCATTTTGCTTAGAGCCGACACATCTTGATACTCAGCTTCAGTATGCTCATGCCTAGAAAGGTCTCGTTGACTAGATAATTATTCCTTCAACTCTTTTCTTTGAATTGACCTTGGCTTTTCGGTATTCGGCCTTCCCATCGCCTTTCCTTTCATTAGTTCTTCAACAACCTTTAGACAGGGGTGAAGGGCTTCCTATAAATGGTGCATGGATATTTGTTTTTTATCCCATTTGACGTAGAGTAACGCTTGAGTATTCGTGCAAACATTTCCGTCTCCACGAACGACGCATCATCAACCACCGGGGTGTTTGGAGTGAAAGATAATTGCTTCCAAAAGGGATGAATATCATTAATGTCAATTAATTCAACATACCTACCAAGCATGTGATGGCACGGGAGTCCAATACCTATCATCGCCTTGCAATTGCAAACCATAGTCTCATCATCGTGATCTCTATATAACTCCACTTGTTGTATCATGTAATTTATTGCCCACCAAGAAACTTTGTAAACTATACCCTTAGAAGATTTTTATGTTTTAAATATGCCAACAGGAATCTATGCCGACTTTTTTCCATTGAACCGTAAATCTTAGTGAGGTCACGATTGGTGAACTCATGGATTGCTTCTTGGACCGACACAACCCCATTTTAACTACCGAATAATACTTTCTTTAATCGTCCATGTGACCCCTCTGCAATGCTTGTTGCCTCGTTCTTGAAGTTCTTATATTTATATGTCCATGCAAACACAAACTTATCCTTATGTGGTCCCAACCATTGTGTTTTACTATACTTAACTGGTTTGGGATAGTTCCTGCCTCATTCGTCCTCAAAGTTCTTCAAGTTGTATTCATAAACTTCCTCCGTCATCGACCAAACTAGCTTATCCCATGCTTTTAGAAATAAAGACCGCTTTATTCCATCCTCGACCCACTTTCATCAGCTAACATTTTCTTTTCTTCTTGTTCTTCCACGGTTAGTTTACTAATACGTTCATCCTCTTCCTTCGACCTCTTGGTACCTTTGTTTCGTTTTTTAGCTTGGATATGATGTCTGCAATTGGATTTGATGTTGCATTGAATGTGCCACATACAAAGCAAATTCTGGGCTTCCGGAAACGCTACCTTTATTGCATTCATCAAGGATTGATTGTTATCCGTTACTATAACCCTTGGAAAATGCTCGACATTATGAATCAACCTTAATGTTTGCAACATCCAAATGAAATTCACATCGTTCTCATCATCCACTAAACCCCACGCCACCGTAAATATGCATTTGTCCGAAGTGTGGCAAATAATGTTCAACAACGGCATGTTGTACTTGTTTGTCTTGTAAGTAGCATATATCAATAAAATTTGATGAAAGGATTGAGTCAATTGGATCATCTTCAGATGTGCCAAGAAAATACGAATCACTTTACCATCCTTTCTTCTTTTCTCAACATGTAATTGTATTTCTCGGCTAACCACTCTGATTGTTGCATAACCATTCGACCATCTTATTCCGTCCTTTTAATCGTTGCTAGAGCCGACTTAATTGTAGACAACGAAGACAAATTGTTGGGGTCGTCCGCCTTTATCTTAGATAGGATTGCACTCGCTTTCATTACGTTCCTCATAGACTTCACCGTCTCTATTTCCTTTGGTTTTAACTTGGAAACCATTACGTGCCCAACAAGACTTTCCGGGTCTTCGTGGTTGTGACGACCATTAACAACTCTAATCATTTTCCATACTTTACCTTCCTTACCGTCGGGCTTACTGGAGATAATTTTAAATGGGCATCCAATCTTCTTTGAATTACCTCGGTATTTCCTTCGTCTTCTTTACGTATTTACGATCCTTTCCCACGTGACTCTTTCGCTCGCCACCTCTCTCACAAATCATTTCAAATCGATCAACTCTCACGCAATTGTTCTGAACTACAACGCACATCTTTTCTTTTGCCTTGTTGATAAGCCATTCCTTTGCCTCCGCCTTACTTCCAAATATCTTAATGGGCATATAACAAAAAAATATCATAAGCGTAACCATGTAACATACATTCTTAGAACAAGACAGGAGTGGGTAGGTAGCATACCAAATCATTTGCATGGTGTAGGGAAGTATCAGGACCCTCATATGAAACATGATTAACCGATTCAACAACCTACATAAAATAGCAATGAGTTATACAACAACAATCAGTAGATAATTATGTTCCCATACTACCGATTAACGATAACCGGTAGTTAATTATATCCCCGTACTACCGATTAACCACAATCGCTAGTTAATTATGTTCTCGTACTACCGATTATAGAAAGAAATCAAGACAATTATGTACACAAAAACAAGTATAGTCGGAGGTTTAATTTGTTTAACAACAAACAATGGAATCAATAGATAAATTTGATCTTTAAACTACCGATTACAAAGTGCAAATTTTTTAAGTTTAATTCAATTCTGGCTACAATCACAATCGGTAGATATGTGATTTTACAAACTACCAATTCTAAATCGATAGATAAAAATATTCACCCACTACCGATTGTGAAAGATGAAGAGTTAAAGATTTTATAAGTTGGAGAAATTCATTTTTGGGACGACAACTATAACCGGTAGATAATAAGTATTCCTAAACTACCGATTATGAAAACAAAATTTGATCAAAATTTGATTCGGTGATTTTGATTAATCGGTAGCAATCATTCTTCACGAGACTACCGATTATACCCTAATTTTAGTTCAGTCCAGTGTAATCGGTAGATGTGGTATTCCATTATCTACCGATTTTGTGACGTCCATGACATTAAATTCATGTAAAATATTTTTTATTTTGTTAACGATCACATACAAACACATACAAAGTGGGTTTTTGAGCTTCTTAACACAGTACCTGATTGTTTGATGCATTATTATCTTCATTTTGATGTGATTCATCATTTTCTCTCGTTAAATCGTCGTCTAGGGTTTCTTCCACATTATGTTCTTCATGATGTTTTTTACTTTCTTCCTCATACTCATCCATGTTTGTTATTGATTTTAGGTAAAACCTAGTTTTCCCCAACTTTTTCTTCTTCTTTAACACACTCTTTATTTCTTTTCTAGAAGTATAACTTAAATAATTTTCTAACACTAACTATAACCAAAATTAATTAACTAATTAATCAACATTAATATTAATTAAATAAAAACAGATTAGTTATTAAATAAAATATTGTGTTGATATTACTTTTTGGTGTCTTTATTTTATTTTGTTAGTCGCCCAATTTTTCTTTGGCCCTCAAAAACGTTTGGTAAAAAATGGCTCCAACTAAAAATGTGGAAATTAGTTTCATCGTTTCATCTGTAAAAACAAAACAGAAAGTTTCTACTTATTCCGAAGCTCATTTTGGTGTTCACTATGAGTTATCAAGTATCTCTAGACAAATCACTGATTCGTTCTCCTCCATCTTCATTTCGAAACCCTAATAGTTCATACAAAACCAGACAACATATTCCCATAAAGACTCATCAATTTTCGTTCCAATTATATTCCAAGAAACAGAGATTTTTCAATTCATGGAGTAATTTTAGTACTGGAATCGTTGAAGAAGAGGGAATCAAGCAACGGTTTCTTTCATCTCAAATTAAGGTTTCTCCTAATGATGCTCTATCTGTTCCAAACGATGATATTGATAGAGAGTTAGAAACACCCACTTTTCTTGAGTTTATTATTTCTGAAAGAGTTAAGTTGTTGCTATGGTTGGTCTTGCTTTAGCTCTTTGTAGATAGAGTTGTTATGTCTGTGGCTATTGTTCCTCTTTCTCTGTCTCATGGTTGGAGTAGGTCTTTTGCTGGTATTGTTCAGGTAATCAACATAAAACCTACTTTTCATTTTTTTTGGTTTTGGAGATTTTAAATTAGGGTTGCATTTCCGATTCATTGTCATTTGCAGTCGTCTTTTCTCTGGGGCTACTTAATTTCACCTATTGTTGGAGGAGCATTAGTAGATGATTATGGTGGTAAAGTAGTTATGGCATGGGGTGTGGCTATATGGTCATTAACTACATTTTTCACTCCATGGGCAGCTGAGACTTCTTTATGGGCCTTACTTGCAATGCGAGTATTGCTTGGTACTGCCGAAGGTGTAGCTCTACCTAGCATGAACAACATGATCTCAAGGTATTGGCCAAACTTCCTACTTTGTGGTTTCAGACTATACGGTGAAGTTCATGATATAATATGGTTTTTGTGTGATAGAACTTGTGCTTATGAAATTTGCAAATAAGGCTCATTGAACTAACATTTACTTTTAGATGGTTTCCGAAGACAGAACGGTCCAGGGCAGTTGGGGTGGATTTCAGCTTGGAAATGTGATTGGACTTATGCTTTCTCCAATCCTCATGTCACAGGGAGGAGTCTTTGGACCTTTTGTAATATTTGGGTTATCTGGGTTACTTTGGGTTTTAGTGAGGGTTTCTGCCACATCTAGTACTCCTGGTCGCCATCGTCAGATATCAAAGTACGAATTGGACTACATAACAAACATGAGGCGGAGCCCCCCAGTTCCAGGGTTGGAGAAGAAACCTAAAACGACAAATGTCATCCCTCCTTTTGGGCGTTTGCTTTCAAAATTTCCTACTTGGGCCCTAATATCTGCAAATGCTATGCATAGCTGGGTAACAACTTCTATTCTCTATAAAGTATTAAGTGACAACTAAGAAGTAGGCTTGATCTTATTGTGTACTTTATCTGCTTTTGCATTTGCCTGTTTAACCATCTTGTAAATAGTAATTTAATCATCAGTTGACTTATGTGCAGGGATATTTTGTTATTCTTTCGTGGATGCCCATATACTTCAGCACTGTAAGGCTTTAATGCACTATTTAATCAGGAACAATTTTGTCTCAGCTGCTCAGTAGATGATTATTAGTATTGCTTAACTGGTTGGAATTTTCCTGGGTGGAACAGATCCATCATGTCGACCTCAGACAAGCAGCATGGTTTAGTGCAGTTCCATGGACCATGATGGCGGTCTTAGGATATTTTGCTGGTGTTTGGTCTGATATGCTAATATCCAGTGGCAAATCAGTTGCATCCACTCGCAAAATTATGCAGGTATGTCTCGTGAAGAAAATTTCCAGTTGCATGGTTGTCAGGATCAATCATCGATTATTACTCAATGCATTTTTTTTGTTTTCGTATCTGTGCATGTTGAACTGCATAACAAGCTGTATAACAACGAAGTTTGTGTTCCAATTTCCCCGTTTGGCCACCTCCATAAACTGGCACTCGTGCCGTTAAACTTAAATGTATTTGCAGCTTAGCTCTACAAAGCTTGAAAAAAATAGAAGAGGCAAGAAATAAAAGAGAAGATGTAGAAACATGGATCCGGTTTTCTTCAATATAAGCCTAGATGTAGCTATTTTATTTGTTATGAAGCAAACGTAATGTTAACCGGACCCTAACTCCCGTGTTCGCATTTTCTAATCTTTTTGGGTGCTGTGTCAGAGTACCCCCCGTTTTCATACCCAACACCGACACTCACCGTTGTGTTTACACGGATAACATCCTTACTTATTTGTTATCTCTCTTCTCTGCAGTCTATTGGTTTCATTGGTCCTGGGGTTGCACTTCTAGGTCTTACTGCTGCCAAAACTCCATTTATTGCCTCTTTAGGCTTGAAGTCTTTCAGCCACTCTGGTTTTCTTGTGAACCTTCAGGTGGGTATCCTTAAAACATCACATTTGGAAACAATAGACAAATGAGTCTTTCATTTATATTCATCTGAATGGTTTCCTTGTTTCACCACGTGAACAGGAAATCGCTCCACAGTATGCTGGCATACTACATGGTACTATTATCCAGCTGTTATTTTTATATTCCTTTTTAATTACATAAATTTTAGGATTGACAAATGATAATCAGTGCTTTTTAACTTTGAAAATGGTGTTTGTCATTACCTGACCAATGATGATTGCTAATAGGAATGTCGAATACTGCTGGAACATTAGCTGCTATGATTGGAACAATTGGTGCCGGTTTCTTTGTCGAGCTATTAGGTTCTTTCCGTGGGTTCCTGTTGTTTACCTCACTTCTGTATTTTGCCAGTGCTCTCTTCTGGAATACCTTTGCTACAGGAGAGCGGGTTAATTTTGATGAAATTGATCAATAAAGGAGTACTTGTATGATGGTTACTTTGTATCACAAGTTGTTTGAATCAGAAGTCATGGTGAAGTTTTACTACTCTCTTGATAATACTAATGCAAACAGCAATATCATCATTGTACAATTCCTAGACGAGATTGAAATCTGTAAGTAAATAATGTATATATGTAATGCCGCTAACAGGAAACGCTCTAACACTGAGTGGTAGGACTGAGAACATACCAAGTTACCAACCTTATAGGGTGAAAAAGAGTACGCGATATTGTAGTTACATGCTTACACTTCGGAATCTTACCCTCTAAACAACCAAAATGGTTTTTTCTTATTTATTGCGACGTTTTCGCTAGTGTCGGTCCTTTATGACTTTCTTAATGTGGCAAACTTTCGGCGCCAGTAATTTTACTGGTCGCATTCTACGGGCGCATCTTCTGCGGATTTTTGTTTTTGCCAAACTTCTTCTGGCAAACTTCTCCCGGGCGTGTTGGTCGACAACAGCATCTGCATTTTTCTGTCAGTAGTAGTTGGAACGGCTCAAAAATGTAAAGATTTTAATGAGTGATGATAGTTATCCTCTATAAAACGGTACGTAATTCTTAGAAAAATCTGTAACGGACAGTCACCGTTTTCAGTCATGGCAGGATCAGAAAGACTGTTTTTAACATCAGTCAACAGCAACATAGAAGTTGGTGAGCAATCTTTGGATCTTACGTGTTGCCACGTACATATCAAGCCTCTGGAACAGTCCCTAAATGACATAATTGCCCTTCAAGAGAAACCTACCCACCCAATTCCTCCTTCATGAATGGAGAAAGAAATTTCCCAAACACAATCTTTTCTATATATAATAAATTCTCATTTTCTTTGCATTCCTTCATTCAAAAAAATAAATAAGTTAAATTTTGATTCATTAGATCTGGTGATCATATTCTTTTCATTAGGCCTCTCTGTTATTTTGAGCTCTAATGACTGCAGTTACGCCAATAAAATCTAATTTTCTTCTTCCTTCTAATGCTTTAACATCTTCTTCTAGATTGAAATCGATTGGGTTAATAAAAACCCATCTAAGATTTCAATCAAATGTAATCTCAAAAGGGGTTAAATGGGAAGAAAACACAAGTTTTTTTCAAAAAAGATTGAAAACAGAGGAAAGGAATGGGATTATTAAAAGGAAGATACGTTGTAGAGCAGAAAGAGTAGACAGGGGTTTTTTAGTTGGTACTGAAGCAGGAAGAGTAGCTGAAGAAAAAGAAGGAAGAAGAGAAAATGGGTTATTTGGGTTTGTATTGCCAGAGAGATTGAAGGTGGTTTCTTTAGTGGCTTTTGTTATGTGTTTGTGTAATGCTGATAGAGTTGTTATGTCTGTTGCTATTGTTCCTCTTGCCGAAGCTCATGGTTGGAGCAGTTCTTTCCTTGGCATTGTTCAGGTACCATAAAAAAGCCAAATCATAATCTCTTTTCATACGCTCTGTTCTTATGATTCTATTTCCTGATTTGGGTGCATTTTGGAATTTTATTCCTTAAATTTCTCCTTTTGATCAACAACAAATAAAAAATGTTCTTATATTGGTAGGGTCATTTGTCAAGAAAAAACAAGGCCTTGTCGCCTATATTAGAAATGAAATGATGCATATAGCAAATATAGTAAAAAGTATGTAATTATGCATAATCATCATTTTATTATAACTAGCTCAGAATGCTGTAGGTTGGTGGAGGAAGATGCACATTCCCCACACAACCTGCCCATTCGGGCTCTTTGTAAACCAAAATGCAGCAACTATGAGTAATGAAAATCCTGTAAACGGGTAGGTCGTATAGTATGAGATATGTAGTATAAGAAAAGAAAACCTTGTAATTCTTTCTTTGTCATTTTACTTTATCATCTTGAAATGACTTTCATCAGAGGAGGAGGAGACTTCTTTGTCACTGAACCCTGGTCATAAAAGAGATTAACTGCTCAGAGGCTCAGAGCCCCCACTGATACGTCTTTTTAACTAGATTTTTTTAGTATGCTCTTTCTTTCTTAAATAATTTAAATATAATATTGTCATTCCTGGCTCTTCAACAGTAAAAATGAAAGAGTGGGGCCATGGACGTGGTGTTGTTGGATCACCATTAACGTCTCAAACCAAACATTTCTGTGTTCTTAAATAGGGAGGGGTTTTGATGTTATAGCATTAGCATGCATTCTTTTTTCATAATCTGCGTGTAACATGTTGCCGGGTCAAATCTATCTGATTATATGTTGAATTAGTTACTAAGGGCGCCTTCGTTTTTGACTGACTTTATCAATTTTGTGGAGCTCCAAAGAAAGTGGGCTAAAAACTAACTAACTTCATTCTTCTTGCCCAAGGACAGCCTCAAGTTATTTCGGCCCATTAATATGGCCCAATACGCCAAAAATGTGGCAAACTATTTGTTTGTTACTTCAATTGTTTTTTAAAAAAAATTGTTACTTCGATTTCATATGATTGCAGTTAGTATATAATGTTTGTTTTTGTTTTATCTTTTTTTGATCGGCAAAGGTAAAAATATATTAATGCACTAAGTAATGAAGTAGCCAACACAACTTGCTACGATAGAATCAACCTTGAACTCTTTTAGAGCTTTCGTTATTTTGGATCCAAAAGAAAGCTTGCATTTTTACTTGTTTTATTACTATATAATGGTTCTCTATATTGTATTTGACTAACGTAAGTGTTAAATTTCTGTGTTTTGAAGTCATCTTTTCTATGGGGATACATTTTCTCATCAGTAATTGGAGGAGCTTTGGCTGATAAATATGGTGGGAAGCGAGTTCTTGCTTGGGGTGTTACAGTATGGTCCTTGGCTACACTTCTTACACCATGGGCAGCTAACCATTCCACAGCCATGCTCTTAGCAGTTCGAGCAATCTTTGGATTGGCTGAAGGTGTCGCTTTTCCCTCCATGAACACTCTCTTATTTAGGTACTTTTCTTTTATCCTTTCATAAATATGCTTGATAGTTTGGTATTGCATTTGATAAATGTGTATCATGAACAAATCGTTTAATTTCATGTACTTCCGAATACAACTAGGTGGTTTCCTTGTATTGAACGTGCGAGTGCAGTTGGAATTTCCATGGCTGGTTTTCATATTGGGAATGTTATAAGCTTTCTTTTAACACCTATAATAATGTCGACGATGGGAATTCATGGAGCGTTTGCTCTATTTTCATCTCTTGGACTATTGTGGCTCACAGTATGGTTACCTGGGGTCACTAATGATCCACGAGAAAGTCGTCTGATTAGTGATACAGAGTTGGAGTTGATTCAAGCTGGAAAAACGGAATCTATAACAAATAGTGGCAAGCTTCCATCTTTACGAGAATTGTTCTCAAAGATACCAACTTGGGCGATTGTCTTTGCTAATGTTACCAACAATTGGGTAAAGAAATCTTTTGAACCTATCTGAAATATGTTTTAACTATTAGTACAATTCAGTTTGTTTGTTGTTATTTTTCGTGGAATTTGAAACTTGTTTCTACTTGCAGGGATACTTTGTTCTCCTCTCATGGATGCCTGTATATTTCAAGACTGTGAGTGCTGATTCCTTCGCGTACTGTGAGATTTTTCTTAGAGGTTTACCTCAATAACTCACTTATTTCAAACAACTTTTAATGAAATTACGTTTCGTAAATTAGGTGTTCAATGTGAACTTGAAACAAGCCGCTTGGTTCAGTGCCTTACCTTGGGGAATGATGGCCATTGCGGGTTACATTGCTGGTAGAGCTTCAGATAATTTGATCAAAGCAGGATACTCAATTACACTTGTTCGAAAGATCATGCAGGTAAACTCTCTAGAAATGCTGCCCATCCACACAAATGGTCTTATTAGTCAGGTTTAGAATATTGAAACAGGGCAAAAATCTTATCACTCAATGGACCTGAAAGAATTCGTCTGAGTTTAAACATAGCCCCATTTTCTTACATGTTCATGCTGAAGGTGTTGCCTTAATTTGATTGCTGTTAAACATAAGGGATTAAGTACACAATTCATCCGTATTGCCTCCTTTAGTCAAGTCTTAGAACTAGCTCCATAGTGAACTACTTGATTACAATCATGTCATGCTAGTAAAAACATTTAATATTCACATTCCATATTGGCAAAAAATATGGTGAATTTGATTGAACACAATTTGGAATCTGGCAGTCAATTGGATTCATTGGTCCTGGAGTGTCGCTTCTTTGCTTGAACTATGCAAAAACACCAGCAGCTGCATCAATATTCTTGACTGCAGCTCTCAGTTTGAGTGCTTTCAGCCAAGCAGGTTTTCTCCTCAATATGCAAGTAAGTACAACAAGAAAATATGTAAGATCATTTCGGCTGATTATGCAATTACTGTAACGAAGGATTTCTCCATGGTACCCGTACTGATTCAACGTTGTTTATGACCAGGACATAGCTCCACAGTATGCAGGGTTTCTCCATGGTATGTTTTTGCTGTTTAGCTTAGAACCCACTAAGTTTTACCTTATCTGTTTTCTCCTATCTGGTTTATAAAGATTCCATGGTAAATTAATCGTTAGTTTCATTTTCTTGTTAAACAGGAATTACAAATTCGGCAGGAACATTAGCAGCTATTATTAGCACAATTGGTACCGGTTATTTTGTTCAATGGTTGGGATCATTCCAAGCTTTCTTAACAGTAACAGCAGTTTTATACTTCATTACCACCATTTTTTGGAACGTTTATGCAACGGGAGAGCGTGTATTCTACTAAGAAAAGAATGATGATTCATTTATTTGGTGTCAAAATCCGGGGTTTACAAAGCATTTTCGATCTAGAATCACCGTGGAACGGGAAGGTTTGGTAGACACATGCATCGTCTCCCCAAATCAGGCTCCTCAAGGGTCAGCCGCTATGACTTACAACACATTTAACAACCTGAATTGGGTTCTCATTCAAATTTATTCTCAGTCGATTACTGGAAGATAGATATTAAAATTCATCGATTTATCAATATAGCATTGTCAAGAAGGCAACGCTAGTGTAGGTTCTCATTCATTTATTTTTTCGAAGTAAATAATTTTTATATGTTTTTTAGTTTATTGATTGGCCAGCTTTTTATATATAAATTAATAAAATTACATTCGAGGTGTTAGTATAGGTCGGCGGCAAAACAGTTTGTGCAAAAGAGTTTGTTTTTTTGGTCCTAAAGTTTAGGAATTTAGGAGCAAGTTAGGAAAATCCGTTTTTTAAGGGTTAAATTTGTGTCTTTGTAAATAGAAATAGAATTGGATGTTTGTAAACAATACAATCTAGAAAAGTGGTAAAATTTTATGTTTAATTTTTTGGTGGGAGGACCGAGTGCTACCGTGAGGGTCAATATCAATGTGAGAAAAAATTGTAGTGAGAGGATTTTGGTATTTCTAGTGTTTAGCCCTAAACCAAGTTTCTAGAATTTCTATGTTTCTCCTCTATTACTGTCAACTGTGAAGAAGGTGTAAAAGACAAGACACGAGGATGGTTCGAAGAATGGTTTATAGAGTTGATTTCTAAGGTTTTTCAATGGTATCTTATGTCTTGGTAACTCTTTGGTTTGGGTCTTCTCCTATAGATTGTGGAAAGAGCATGTAATGGTCTTTAATTGTAATGAAAGTTTTCTGGTGGTGTTGACCGTGGATGTAGCCTATAAAGGTGAACCACATATTTCTTATGTCGTGGTTGTATGTTTATTTATCTTCTGTCTTTCTTATTATTTCTTCTTGTTTGGTTCAAATTATCAATTGTCCTTTATAATTTTGTGTTCCGCTGTGTTTCGGATATCAATTTCCCCAAAACGAGGAACATGGATACACAGAAAAACAATGTGATTTCTCATTTAAAAATCACGAACAACGGTAGTCGTTGGTGTAAACGTCGACAGCAAGTCACCAATGACAACGACATATAATTTCTATCGACCGTCAAAAGTAAATACATTTTAGTTGTTTTTGAACTAAGAAAGAGAAAGCATTCTGAGTTAAGTGGTTATCGTATCATATGATTTTTGTTGATAGATTTTTTCTTTTTGTTTTTTTTTGCCTCAAAAGCGATTGTCACGTTGTTTTTTGACAAAATTTTTTTTAGCTGTCCTTAACTTAACGTGGCCAGTCCACCAAATGGCTTACCTTTAGGGCCTAACCACATGATTTTGTAAAATAAAAAAATTATATTTATGTTTTTACATTTATTTTTTGGATTATTTAATAATAGGGTCAACATGAAAACCCAATTTTAAATATAGGCTATTGTCAATTTTTCTATCCATCTTGGTTAAGTCCTAGTATAATTTACTTATTACTCTTTACTCGTTGTCACGTTGGCCTTCTATTTTTGGGTTCGACGAACTTGATTCAGGATCGTTTCACCATGCTCATGACGTTACATCATTCCCCAAAAGGGTTCATCATTCCTATTGTCTTAGGTTTTTTGGTTGGTGGAGAATCGACCTTCTACAATATTTTACACCTTTTTCAGGTTCGTCAAGGCCGGTTCAGGATCATTACACTGTTTCAGGATCTTCGAATCATTTACTTTCCTTGGTATTTACTTTCCCCACCAAGAAAATGTAGTTCAGGATAAATAGGACTAAAAATAAATTAGATAACTGCCACCTTACATTTAATTGAATGAAATCTGTTTTTTTCAAAAAATTAATGGGACCAGGTATATATTCGAAATGTGTTATAAAATAATTTATTTGGAGATGAACCATCACTCCACTAATTCATAGTAATTAGGCACTTAATATCCACTTCATGGGTGTTAAGTTTGTAACTCTTGTAACCCCCTTATTCTAGGTGTAATTGGTGATTTAATGGTATAGTTATTTCCCTAATGGAAGAAAGCCTATATAAGAGGCCTCTTCCTCCTTTGTAAAGATGAAGAAAAATCAACAAAGTTTCTCTTCTTCTACTACTATATTGCTCTCTTATTTGGTCTTTTATTTTAGTTTATTTTACGTTATCAGCACGCTAGCTCTCCTTAGCGATAAGAAATTAATATATAATTTTTATCTTGCAAAATATTTTTTTATTATTATTCTAAACAAATAATCTGATTTATTTGTTTAACTATTCTAAGCGTATTCATGAACATGTTGGTACATTTTTTATTATTATTATTATTATTTTATTTCACATGTTAAATTGATAACATATACGATGTTGAAATTCAATTAAATAGAATATGGATTAGGTGAACTTTGCTTTCATGTAGTTTTGTTTCTTAATGAATTTAAGTTTAATTTTAAGGTATACTTAAATTTCTCTTACTTTTACATTAATTTTTGAACTATATTTTAATATTTGAAGATATGGATATTGCTAAAGGCTTGAGCATTTTTAATGTAAGTGATAAGGTTATGTGCATCGTAGATAGTGCAACAACACATACAATTCTCCGAGATAAGAGATTTTTCTCACGTCTAAAACTAGCCGATGCTAATGTTAGTACCATTTCGGGAATATCAAAAATAATTAACGGTTCCGGAAGAGCTGTTATATTATTGCCTAATGGTACAAAATTAATTATCCAAGATGCTTTATATTCTAGCAAATCCACAAGAAATTTGCTTAGTTTTAAAGATATTCGTCAAAATGGATATCATATTGAGACTATTAGCGAAAATAATATTGAATATCTTTGTATAACTTCTATTATCTCAGGCAAGAAATGTGTGTTAGAAAGGCTTCCGGCTTTTGCATCTGGATTATACCACACTAGTATAATAGAAACACATCTTGCAATATCTGATCCAAAGCTTTTTAAACTTTGGCATGACCGTATTGGTCATCCAGGATCTACGATGATGCGTCGGGTTATAGAAAACTCACATGGTCATCCAGGATCTACAAGATTCTTACACCTCATGATTTTCCTTGCGATGCATGCTCTCAAGGAAAATTAATAATTAGACCATCTCCAACAAAGGTTGGTATTCAGGCACCTAACTTTTTACAAAGAATCCAAGGAGACATATGTGGACCTATCCATATCCTCCTTGTGGACCATTTAGATATTTTATGGTTTTAATTGATGCATCAACCCGATGGTCTCATGTCTGCCTACTGTCGTAAAGTAGCTTTTGCAAGGGTACTTGCTCAAATCATACGTCTAAGGGCACAATTTCCGGATCACCCCATTAAGACTATTCGTCTTAATAATGCTGGTGAATTTATATCTAAAGCATTTGATGATTATTGCATGTCAATTGGAATTAACGTTGAGCATCCTGTTGCTCACACGCATACCCAAAATGGTTTAGCAGAATCTTTAATTAAACGATTACAATTAATCGCTCGACCATTAATTTTTCGGTCTAAATTACCAATTTCTACTTGGGGTCATGCAATTTTACATGCGGCTGAGCTGGTGCGTATCCGACCTACCAATTATCATAGCTACTCACCTATACAGCTTATATTTGGACAACAACCAAATATTTCACATTTAAGAATTTTTGGTTGTGCTGTATATGTCCCACAAGCCCCTCCGCAACGGACCAAGATGGGCCCACAACGCCGACTTGGAGTTTACGTTGGTTTTGACTCTCCATCAATAATCAGGTTCCTGGAACCATTAATAGGAGATTTTTTTAAGGCACGTTTTGCAGACTGCCATTTTGATGAGTCAAATTTCCCGTCGTTAGGGGGAGAAAATCTAAAGCTTGAGGAACGTCGTGAAATTTCATAGAATACTCCCTCTTTAGCTCACCTTGATCCTCGCACTAGTCAATGCGAACTTGAGGTCCAAAGGATCATACATTTGCAAACTATTGCGAATAGAATGCCTGATGTATTCACGGACACGGGTAGAGTAACAAAATCATATATACCTGCTGCAAATACTCCAGCAAGAGTAATAGTCTATGAATGACAAAATGATGTGTCTAAACCACGCTTGAAGCGTGGAAGACCTGTTGGTGCAAAAGATTCAGTTCCGCGGAAGAAAAGAAAGGATGTGCGGATTCCGGAAAATACCATATCCACAAAATCAATGATTGATGAATCCTAAAGTATTGCACATCAAGAGGAATAAGTACATGAAAATAAAGAGATCTCTATAAATCATGTAGGTACAGAAGGACTATTGGATAGGAACAACATCATTCCTAATCATAAATTTGCTTATGCAATTGCCTTGGATGTATTTGAAAATACTGATGATCCTGAACCACTAACCGTCGAACAATGCCGACGTAGAAGTGATTGGCCAAAGTGGAAGGATGCAATCCAAGCAGAACTCGATTCATTAGCAAAACGTGAAGTTTTCGGTCCCGTTGTTCTGACACCAAACAATTTAAAACCCGTCGGATACAAATGGGTATTTGTACAAAAACGCAACGACAAGAATGAGATTGTAAGATACAAAGCTCGACTTGTTGCACAAGGTTTCTCACAAAGACCTGGTATTGATTACCAAGAAACGTATTCTCCGGTAATTGATGCAATTACATTTCGAATTCTGATAAGTTTAGCAGTTTTAGAAAATTTGGGCATGCATCTTATGGATGTAGTCACAGCATATTTATATGGCTCACTAGATAGTGACATATACATGAAAATCCCTGAAGGGTTTAAAATGCCTGTAGCAAATAAATCAGCAGAAAGAGGCATGTACTCTATAAAGCTGCAAAGATCTTTGTATGGACTAAAGCAATCGGGGCGAATGTGGTATAACCGTCTTAGTGAATACTTGTTGAAAGAAGGTTATATTAATAATGTTATATGTTCATGTGTTTTTATCAAAAGATCAAGTTCTGGCTTTGCTATTATTGCAGTTTATGTTGATGATTTAAATCTAGACTCCTGAAGAGCTCATAAAAACTGCTAACTATTTGAAAAAAGAATTCGAAATGAAGGATCTTGGTAATACTAAGTTTTATCTTGGTCTACAAATTGAACATTTGTCAAATGGTATCTTTGTTCATCAATCTACATATACAAAGAAAGTTTTGGAGCGATTTCATATGGACAAAGCACATCCATTAAGCTCTCCAATGGTCGTTAGATTACTTGATGAAAACAAAGATCCATTTCGTCCCAAAGAAGATGGTGAAGAACTTCTTGGTCCAAAAGTGCCATATGTAAGTGCAATTGGGGAACTAATGTATCTTGCAAATTGTACAAGACCTGACATTGCATTTCCTGTCAACTTACTAGCAAGATACAGTTCTGCACCAACTAAACGCCATTGAAATGGTGTTAAGCATCTCTTGCGCTACCTTAGTGGAACAATTGATTTGGGTTTATTTTATTCAAAAGAATCTAATACAAAATTAGTAGGATATGCAGATGCAGGTTATCGTTCTGATCCCCACAAAGGTCGATCACAAACAGGTTATTTGTTTACATATGGTGATACAGCTATATCGTGGCGGTCAGTAAAGCAAACACTAGCACCTACCTCTTCAAATCATTCTGAACTTTTGGCATACCATGAAGCAAGTCGTGAGTGTGTTTGGATGCGAAGTATGATTCATCATATTCAGGAATCATGTGGGCTTCTTTCGACTAAAAACACTCCAACAGTATTATATGAAGACAATGCCGCTTGTATTGCACAACTCAAAGATGGTTATATCAAGGGAGATCGAATAAAGCACATTTCTCCTAAATTTTTCTTCACACATGAACTTATAAAGAACGAAGAAGTTGAAGTAAAACAGGTACGATCAAGTGAGAATCTTGCTGATTTATTCACTAAAGCATTACCAACCTCTACATTCAAGAAGTTGGTGCACAAGATTGGAATGAGGCAACTCAAATACTTGTAAAGCTAAAAGTATTATAGAAGATGTAAAGAGGGGGAGATTTTTTTTTTTAAACTACACTCTTTTTCTTTCGCTATGGTTTTTCTCACAGGGTTTTCCTAGCAAGGTTTTAATGAGGTAGTTCTATTAACATTCACCACATATTGCACTCTTTTTCCTTCGCTATGGTTTTTCCCAATGGGTTTTCCTAGCAAGGTTTTAACGAGGCAACATTTTTACGTGGTGGACATCTAGGGGAGTGTTATAAAATAATTATATGGAGATGAACCACCACTCCACTAATTCATAGTAATTAGGCACTTAATATCCACTTCATGGGTGTTAAGTTTGTAACTCTTGTAACCCCCTTATTCTAGGTGTAATTGGTGATTTAATGGTATAGTTATTTCCCTAATGGAAGAAAGCCTATATAAGAGGCCTCTTCCTCCTTTGTAAAGATGAAGAAAAATCAACAAAGTTTCTCTTCTTCTACTACTATATTGCTCTCTTATTTGGTCTTTTATTTTAATTTATTTTAAAATGTCTAAAAAAACTGACCTATATTTAAAAACGCTAAAAAAGGAAACCTTTATTTATAAATGGCCCTTTATTTTTGAAGCAAAACTGAAATTTTATTCACCCTAGGTTAGACAGTCGTCACAGTCATAACACCAGCTACTATGGAGCATTCACAAATCTAATTCACGTCAGTGGTACGAAGATAATAGCATTCACAAATCTAATTCACGTCAGTGCTACGAAGGGACTAGTTCCTGTGGAGTATATCCGATTTTCTCAAAGACGAAACAGGACTATATGAGCCTATACGAGTCTACTTATGAAGATTATATATTTTTTTGGTTCTTGTCAAATCAAATCAGCAAATATACGGAATAATAATCGATTTAATAATATTTGTCTATAATATAATGGTTATGTGTTGTTAATGGAAAATGCATAATGATTAGGTGTTTGATCAATTTTAAAACGGATTACCATCTTATGTTTCGACTACTGTCCATGGTTTTGTTCCATGCAAGTCAGCGACAGGCCCAAAATTATTCTTTGGATAGGATTAAAATATCATTTATTAGCAAAGTGGCCGAACGTTACGTCAGTTTTTTAGAGACTAACTGCAGAACTAGTTTATAATTCTGATTCACCTGTACAATACTAGATAGATTGATAAATAAATATTAAAACAAACACAATTAATATAAAAAAGTATCACATAGGAAAATTTATAGTTTATGGAAGAAAAATAGGGAAGAAATTTATAGTTTTTTGTTTTGAACTAAGATTTAAATTTAAAATTTTCTTTATAGACTAACATTTGCATATGGAAGAAATTTAAATTGGCTAATTAGACTCATAGATGGACAAAATATTGATAGATTATTCATTCAATTTTTTTACTGGGTTAGAAACAGGGGAGGGTTATAGCCTTGGTTAACCCCTTACTAGGTTCGTCCCTGCTGTAAGCAGAGAACTTAATTGTGAAGGAGACTTGTTTACGATATTTTCGACTATTGTGAAGGGGGTGTGAACCTCTACAAGAGTCGGCCTATTGTAGGAGAGAAACAAAACATGGAGGAATAGTTTATAAGTGCATAAGCCGCAAGATAATGTGCACCTTGATTACAAGTTCTAGGAAGGTAGATGCATTTAATAAAACAAGAAATGTAAAACATTATGTGTTTCCACATGATAGAGCCTTCAGAATCTTTGCAATGATCTTCTCGACTAAGCTTTCTTAATCTTTAAGAGTAGAACATAAGGTGACTGCAGAATACAAACGAATTAATCCTTAAATTTTAATGTAGGAGATATTTTTCTTTTCAATATACTTATTTTTCTATTTTTAATCTCCTTAAACCATAATTTTCTTTCTCGGGTTTTATTACTAGTTTTTTTCATTTTAATGTTTAATTGGTAATTGTAAGATTTGAGAATAAGATATGATTGTATTGATTGTTGTACTTAAAACTATTACTGAGCATTTATATATAGTACACTGACTTGTAGAAACTAACAAAAAATGACATACAACAGAAATGATAAAAGAACTAAATATATAGGCTGTCACTTGTATAAATACCAAGACTTTATTGGTCTTACAGATGAACAAGTCATACAATGATAACGGTCCCCCTCAAACTGATGAATCCTTGTTAAAGCAACGATACATTAGCTTGTGCTATAAAAAGAGAAATTGAGATTTGGAGAGCCCCTTAGTAAACAAATCTGCAAGCTGATAGAAGGTAGGAACATATCAAATCTTTAAAAAACCATTTGTAACTAAGTCCCTAACACAATGGTAATCCACCTCAATATGTTTTGTGTCTGCATGAAAAATAGGTTGTGTCCATGGCTACGATGTGGTTTGGAAATTAGTTTTAAGTTAAAAAATATTCCTATTTTTTCTCATATAAAGCATAAAATAGTTTTTCCTAAATAGTAGCCCCCTCTAAATCCACCATCTAATAACAGTTTGGAATTTTTTTATTTCATCTTGCAAGACGTTCCCGACCACATCGTAGCCGGACCAAAAAAATAAGATTAGTAGCAATACTGGAAGCACCCATATTATCATAGTAAAAAACAGTTGGACGTGTCAATGACACATTCAATTCATCCAAAACATAAGAAATCCAGCAAACCTCAGCATCAGTGATAGACAATGCTTTATATTCTGCCCCGATTGAAGATTTAGTTGGAGTATCCTGCTTCTTAGAAGACCAAGATACTAGATTACCATTAACAAACACACAAAATCCAATTGTAGACCTTCTTTAATCTGAACATCCAGCCGAGTCACTATCACAATAAGCTACAACTTCAGAGCAGTTTCCACCACTTAATGTAATCCTTGAGCCCAAAAAACATTTCAGATATCTTAGAACACGCTTAGCAAGTTAAAGATGTAGATCAACTAGACAATGCATGAACTGAGAGCAGTAATTCACAACAAAACTGATGTCAATTCTAGTGAGTGTTAAGTACAAGAGGCATCTGACGAAATGGTACTATCAAAGGCAGAGACTCTTCTCCCATGTACCACTGGAGACTTACAAGCCTTTGCATGGAGCATATCATGCTTCTTCAATAACTCCAAAGTATACTTGTTTTGAGTCAATAAAAGTTTGTTTGACTCAACTGAAGCTTCTGTTCCCAAAAAATAACTAAGACCCCCTAAGTCTTTCATAGAAAATTCAGTGTTAAGAGTAGCAACAATGAGTTGAGAAGATTTTTAGATGAACCCACCAGAATAATATAATCAACATAGATTAAAAGAAATATTATTTCATATCCACAACAATAATGAAAGGTAGAAGTATCACAAATAGAGCCTTTGAACCCATATTGAACTAGAAATTTGTTAAATCTTTCATACCAGGCTCTAGGGACCTGTTTCAAGCTATAAAATGGTCTTTATAAATGAGATACATAGTCATGATGTTCAGAATCCACAAAGCATGGTAGATGTTCCATATAGACATCTTTAGACAATAATCCATGCAAGAATGCATTAGAGGCATCTAATTGTCTTATAGACCAATTTTTGGAGAGAGCAATACTCAAGACACATCTAATTGTGGTAGCTTTCATAACATGACTGAATATTTCTTCAAAATCATCTCCATCCACCTGATGAAAACCTTTGGCAACTAATCTTGCTTTATATCTCTCTACGGTACCATCAGACTTTAACTTTTTCTTAAACACCCACTTGGCCACTTACAACCTAAGACATTCATTGATGGATGCTATGGAACTAGATTCCATATGTGATAGCTATATAAAGCATCATACTCATGTTGAATAGGTTGAATCCATCTTGGATTCTTGACTGCAGTTCTAAAATCCTTAGGTTCTAACTCATACTTAACCAAAGCAGTAAATACTACAGAAACAGGATGTTTAGTATGGATATTAGCTACAAAGTCATATGAAGATATTTTTTGGTATTAATACATAATTTGTATCTAGTGTGGACACTAGTGTTGCCATCAAGTTGTGGAGCAACATTGAGAGAAGGAACATCAATTGTAGCTGTAGAAATTAGGGTTGTAGAAGTGACACCAGGCAAGACTGCAAAAGTAGCATGTGCATTTGGAGTAGTATTAGGAGCAGAAGAACTCATTGAAGTATAAGGTACCGAGATAGGTGTTGATAATTCATAAAAAGTACTAAAATACTGAAGAACACTTATGTCAACAAGTAGTATATTTGTTTCATCAAAGATAATATGATAAGTAGTATACACTCTTTGAGTAGTTACATATAAACACCTATAACCCTTATGATGCATATATTTTTTATCCAAGAAAAACACATGATGTAGATTTGATGACTCAACTTATCCTTTCTATATTGAGTTAAGTTTGGAAAACATAGACATTCAAACACCCTGAGATGAGAATAAGTAGGTTTTTAAAAAAAAATAACCTCACAAGGAGATATGTATTCAAGAACCTAACTAGGTAGCCTATTAATCAAGTAGACAACAGTCATAAAGGACTCAAACCAAAATATTTTTGGCAAAAAAGCATTGAAGGCCAAAGTGTTGCCAACCTCAGTGACATGTGTGTGTTTTCTTTTTGCAGCACCATTTTGTTGGGAATATATGGACATGAAATTCTGACTAGGATTGCTGAGGCATCCAGAATTTCTCACATTGAACCTTTAACAAGTTCTAAAGATCCATCACATTGAAAAGCCTTAATCTTAACATTCAACTGATTTTCCATTAATGTTTTGAACAATATAAAACAATGGAGACTTTCAGATTTATTCTTCATCGGATAAATCCAACTTCACTTAATTAAATCATCAACAAACAAAATATAATACCTATAAACCAAGATTGGATGACACGGGTATTGAACCCCAAATGTCACAGTGAATTACATTTAAGGGCTCATTGGACATGGAACTAGAAGACTGAAAAGGTAAGCATTAATTTACTTTTACCTAACCGAAAAGAAGTACAAACATAATCAAAAGCAGTAGAGTTAAGTTTGATGTCAGCAACAACATCAAGCTTCAAAACAATCTTCTTAGCAGGATGACCCAATCTATTATACCAGACAATTGAAGTAGCAACAGTAGAACTGAGAGCAGTATGTGTATATGGTGTGCTGTGAAGCTGAAAAGAATTTTACAGTAGATGATATATGCCATCCTTCATTATCCCTTTAGCAAGAATTTTCTGAGTCTCCAAGGACTTAATTTGGTACCCCCCAAAGGAAAAATTCAAATGAGCAATTATTATCAACGATGAATTTTGTTATTGAAATGAGATTATACTTTAAACCAGGGACATAAATGACTTTAGATAAAACAAAACTAGCTTGATTTATGTCTAAATTAGATGAGACACTAAGAGTGATGGGGAGTAACTTACCATCCCAAACCATAACATGATCACTACTGTTATGAGGAGTTGCACCTTGAAGACCTGTTGCATCACTACTCATGTTACTAGTATCACCTGAGTCAGGTATCCAGATTGGACTTGTAGTGGTATGTCCCCAATAAAATCCACTAGAGTAATCCTCATGAACTAAAGGAAAAGATGGAAATTCTGTTTCATTCTCACTCCAAGGAGATCTACCTGCATTAAAGTCATACCAACAAATGCTTTTTGCATAGGACCACTTTATTCTTTGATGCAACGTACCTAAATTTACATTCACTAGCAATGTGTCCTGATTTATTATAAATTTGACAGATGATAAAAGCATAATCAAGAACATACTTTTGTTGTTTGTAAAATTATAGTTTCTTGAAGCCAGGAGGAGTAGGATAGTGTGAGTAGTATTAGCCCAAGGATTTTTTTCTCTCATCTGTGGTTCAGTGGTTGTGAAGAATTTTGGTATAAGTAAAGTTGAGGTGATTGTGGCTTCTTAAAATTAGAGTTATAGTGAGACTGTTGTCTGTTTACACATAAAGTTGCATTTGTAGGATCAGGTTATAAAGAAAAATAGGGATCACAGTCTTGAGAATTTTCCATGACTAATTAATCTGTATCTCAACTTAGAAAAAAGAAAAGAGGTGGTTCTCTGTTTTGAGCATTACTAACAAAATGAATATAATATTTTCCTAAACCTTTGAGAGCATACATTACCAAATCAGCATCTTGAAATGGTTCTCCAATTTCAGCAAGAAAATCAGCTAAGGTCTTTAGTTGTTGAAGAAACACGTAGATTGTTGAAGATTCTTTCTTAATACAATGCAATTGAGATCTTAACATTGATTTCCTGACAAGAAAAAGGTTCATTGAATAATTTTGCTAAATGTGACCATTTATCTCTAGCAGATTTCCAACCAAGCATATCAGAGGTTAATCTATAGTAGCATTCATACAAGATTATCAATCTCCAGCCATTCAAGACAATTCGGATTTGGAACTTCAACATTGTTGAATACCACAGTAGGTTCAGGAGGTATTGGAACCACCAACAAAACCAAAAAGATTTGTACATATCAAAATGGACGTGATCTTTCAATACACGATAGTTAGAAGCATCAAGCTTAACCGACACAAAGTTTGCTATATTTTGTAAAGGAATACTAAATTTATGTTGAAAACCAAGAGGATTATAAAACTGTAGTTGGTGTTGATACTGAAAGTTGAAAAGTTATGATTGAGAGTTTTTCTAGTGATGTTGAAAGAGTAAAAATGGTTGTGGTGATGATGTTTGTTGATTTATGTTTGAATTTTGATTTTGTAAAATTGGTGGTGGAGGTGGTGGTTGTTGTTGTTGTCGTAGCGGTGGTGTATGTTATGGATTCTGTAATGGTAATTATTGTTGATTATGTAATGGTGGTTGTTGTCTTTGTGGTGAAGGTAATGAAGAAGAAACTGTTGAAGAGTATTATTCAATTGTTGATTGTTTAAGTTGTTGTTACGTTGAACAGCGGAAGACGTAGAAGCTTGTTGAGTTTGGGTGCTTCTCACCATTGTTGCAGAGTTTGAGTTTGTGGGGAAAGTTTTAGTTTCTCTTAATGGCTCTGATACCATATAAGATTTGAGAAGGAGTTGTAATTATATTGATTGTTGTACTTGCACTGTTACAGAGAATTGATTATATATAGTACACTAACTTGTAACAACTAACATAAAATGACATACAACAGAAATGACAAACCGACTAAAAATACAGGCTGTCACTAGTATAGATGTCAAGACTCTATTTTTCTGACATATAACCAAGTCATACAATACTAGCAGTTATCTATATAGAATAGACCGATCAAAGGTTAAAAGAAAGCGCCAGTGCGACTCTCAGGCCCTTCAGGAAAGGGCTATTAACTGTGAAATAGATCTAGGCCAATTTTGTAACATGTAGTTTTTTTTTTTAATCCTGTAGTATCAAAATTCATCACAAAATATACATTTTTGGTGTGTGAGGGCACCATGCAGTCCCCTGGTAGTACATGTAAACCACGCATTATTGATGCAAACATCAGTATATTCTGTCAAGTATTCTTCCATCACGTCCCAAATCTCTCTAGGGAGTCACAAACGCCTTGGTGGGATGATAACCCAGTCATGTTCCTCATATCCTACTAGTATCCTACTCAGTTACCATGTCACACAGTCACATGTAACATTCCTAAGAGCATCCACAGTGGGACGACTAGACCAAAAGAGCAAAAAGTAAAAAAGATGATCTTTACTCCGCCTGAAACGCAATGGTGAGGGAGTAAAATTTGATCGGGCGTAAGTCTAAACTAACGCCTGTCGTTCGGCGCATATACAGGTATACGTCTGTTGAAATTATGTTTTACGGGCGTACGCCTGTGAAAACGCTTGGTTGGGGCGGACGCTTGATGAACGTTCAGTGGGAGGCGTTACCCAAAAGAACGCCTGATGATAGACGCACGCTTAGCGGCACGCCCCAGAGACAGGCGTATGTTTAGCCGAACGCCTGATGGGGCGTTATCCTAGCAACACGCACGGTCAATAGTATAATTGTGCATCTGTACGTGTTTCAAAGAATACGGGCACACGCTTAAGGTTACGCTTGAATCATCAGGCGCTTCCCTAGCCAAACGCACGTCTCACCAGGTGGAGATCTGGGTGAACGCCTGATGGGGCAGAGCAATATATGTTCGCATAGCTCTCTTCTCCTCTCCACACTTTTATTTTTCTCCTGAATACTTCCAACAGACAGACGCATTCCACTCAAGCGCCTACCACACCACTTGCTAAACCGAATTCTCCCTCCAAATCAAGCTCAACCTCTTTTCAAATTTACAAAAGCTTGGCAGATTTGATACCAACTAATCTAATTTAGGATTATTTCAAAGCAAGGTAATAAACTCAAACTTTGATATAAATTTTAATGGATTTCATAGGTTTAGATTATGATTTATTGTAATGTTTTGTTAATTAAATTTGTATATATATGTTTAAAGATTAAACATATGATTATGAAATAGACATATTAGGTTTTACAAATTGTAATTTTGGAATTTGGTATAATTCTAGGGTTTATGGAAGTTGTAAATTGGGTATAAAAAATTGATGAAAATTTGTTGAATTGAAGTTAGAGTTGATTAAGTTGTTGGTTAATTTGAGTTGAGTTGTGGTTAATTCTATGATTAATTGATTTGATATGATTTTTTATGAAATTTGGGAATTATGAATGTTTAAGTTTTATAATGAATGTCTATGAAATTATAGAATTAGGGAATTATGATGAATTTTTGTAAAGTTGATGATTTGATTAGTAGTGAATTATTTTGTGAATCCTGAATTTTGTAATTTGGATGATTTATGAATACCATTCGTCATGTGTTTATCTAATTTTGTAATGATGAAATTAATATTTTTGTGGATTTGTGGATTAATGTAGAGTTTTATATTTGTGTATTGTGAGGATTACTTTTGATTTTGAAACTTGTATGTACCGTTTGTACAGATGTTGAGCAATGTCACGACGAGATTCGTTGGTCGAAAAAAAGAGGAACAAAAAAGCTAAAACTGTTGAGGATCCAGAAGTAGACCCTACTACTGAAGAAATGGTCGATGTTCCCGGGTTGGCGAACTATAGTGTCGTGGAAGATGCTCAGAGTCACGCTTCGACGAATATTACATATTCAACAGATTCAAAATTCAAGTATTTACATCGTGGTTCCCTCAAATCGGTCATTCAGACCTATGCAGGTATTACAAAACACAACCCTAGGGTTAAAAACATTATTGAAAAGGCAGGATGTGACCGTTTATTGACCATGGATGTAGTAGATTCGTCACATGCATTGATTGACTACATTGTTAAGCGTTTTTGGGATACCACGAACACTTTTCACTTCTCCTTTGGTGAGATGGGGTTCACACCACTTGATTGGGTCATGTTGACAGGATTAAGTATTGGTGTTGGTAGTGGTATTCCGTATGACTCGGCGAAGTACCAATTTGAATATGTCCGGGCGCTTATTTTTCCAGAAATTAAAGATAGTGAAGTTTGTAAAAGAGAACATATTCTCACGCAGTGGGTTGTAGATGCAATTACGGTTGCATTTTTGAGCCATATTTTGATCCAGGAACGTTGGTTGCGGCTAACGATGATAGCATACTTGCTGAGAGAGTGACGAGAGCCTTTTGTATGTATGTTTTGGGATAATTTTTCTTTTCCAATACTAAAAACTATATTGATGTTGGATGGTTAGCTGCTTTTGATAATCTAAATACATTTGACAATTGTAACTGGGGTAGTGGTGCTTTTACAAAATTGTATTCCGGACTCACCGTATCTGACAGAGGACAAAAGTCACTAACGGACCCTTCCAAATATTAAAAATAAATTTTTTAATTCTATTTATATTTCGCTTAAATATTTATTTATTGATAATTTATTAATTTATCAGAAGATCTATCCTTTTTTTCTGGTTCTTTCTCCTCGGCTGATATTTTTATTTTATTTATCTTCGTTCTCCATACGATATAAATGACAAATACATTTCCAAAGCACAAAACAAAACATACATGGCGTAATCAAATGAGAAAAATATCTCCCTATTCTCTCTCTCACTTTCCTTCTAGAAGAAGGAAAGATTCAATTGTGTGCATCATTATAACTGAAGCAGCCTAGTAAGTGTCACACAAATATACTCCTCGTCTCCTCCGTCCAAGTGAACGAATGAATTAGATATTTAAGTTGAAGTAAATATTTTTAGCTGTCTATAATCGGAGTGAAAAAAGGAACACTTGGCGTGCATTTGTTGCACCTCTCTCACGTGTCTTCCTTATCATCATCTCTCGTGACTCCTCCTCCTCTCCTCATTCACTCGCTCACTCCCACTCTCTCTCGAATCACTCCATTTATTAACAGCAGAAGACACTTTAACTTGATTTTTACACAAAAATTCAGAGCTCAATATCCCAAGCTCTGTGTGTGGATCTACAAACCACAACTTTCTCTCTTCCTCCTGTAAGTTAACTCAATTTCTCTCTCTCGAAAGCATTTTAATTGTTGATTCTCATTGAAATTCTTTTCTGATAAATATATTTTTCTTGTTTATTTTTCAGTCACAACAGTGAATATGTCGATGAATGGCTCCGACTCTACAAAGATTCCGGCCATTTCGAATCCATTAGCTGGGAAACCATCAGAAATAGCATCAAACATCAATTACCATGCAAAATTCAGTCCTCATTTTTCCCCTTTCAAATTCCAACCTGAACAAGCTTACTATGCTACTGCTGACAGTGTTCGTGATCGCCTCATCCAAGTAATTCTCAATTTTTCTTGTTTTTTTAAATTTTTTTTTTTTATCGAAGATGTTAATTCATTTCAAGTATTTTGTTGATTTTTTTTTTAGCAATGGAATGAGACTTACCAACACTACCACGAAGTTAATCCAAAACAAACGTATTATTTATCCATGGAGTATCTTCAAGGACGAGCTTTAACCAACGCAATAGGTAACCTCAATCTTCAAGATGCATATGCTGATGCTCTTAATAAATTAGGACATGATCTCGAAAACATTCGTGAACAGGTACTTATTAATCGTCTATTCATTTATGTCGATCACTTTTCGTCCCTCTTAATTCAAATGGTATTGTAATTGTTATATATACTGGTTCACATGATTGTAGGAGAAAGATGCAGCATTAGGAAATGGTGGTTTGGGAAGGCTAGCATCATGTTTTCTTGATTCCATGGCGACTTTAAATTTACCTGCCTGGGGTTATGGTTTAAGATACAGATATGGGCTATTTAAGCAGAGAATTACTAAGGAAGGTCAAGAAGAAACTGCTGAAGACTGGCTAGAGGCATATTCTTAACCTCAACTTGTGTGAACTGTTTTTTAAATTCAAAATCGTTTTCAATTGGTGATTTGTGGTTGGTATTGCAGAAATTTAGTCCTTGGGAAGTTGTGAGACATGATATTGTGTTTCCTATCACATTCTTTGGACATGTTGAGGTCACACCTAGCGGATCGTAAGTGTTTTACGATTAATCTCTTAATACGTTGCGCAATTGCTTACAAAATTAATATCATTAAATGATATAAGAATTGCATATGGTTAGTAGTTATAATGGAATGATAATTCTCATAGTGTTTGACAGATTATTCATTTATTCTTTCTGTACACTGTAAAAACATTTCACTTCTTTCCATCCTTAATTGAGTTTCTTGTGTTTGCATGTCTCCAGTCGAAAATTAGTCGCAGGAGAGGTTATTCAGGCTTTGGCATATGATGTGCCCATTCCAGGATACAAGACTAAAAACACTAATAGTCTTCGTCTATGGGATGCAAAGGCTGTCGCTCAGGATTTTGACTTATTTCAGTTTAATGATGGGCAATATGAATCTGCAGCTCAGCTTCATTCTAAAGCTCAGCAGGTCAGATATAAACCCGTTAACCTCCATGAGTTACTGGTGCTATCTATTATCATTTTTAGTTCAATTCTGTGAGTGGGCGAGTGATTTTCTGCCTACAGAAAATGAATATAGAACCTAGTAAACTTTATTAAAAGTTTTTCTTGACTAGTTGTATATGTGACATCTGATTGTCAATCCACAAGATCATCCGACTGAAACTCCAATCAACTATTGTGTTGCAGATTTGTGCAGTTCTCTATCCTGGTGATGCTACTGAAAACGGAAAGCTTTTAAGGTTGAAGCAACAGTTTTTCCTCTGCAGTGCCTCACTTCAGGTAAATGTATCTCAGCCTCTTGTCAGCACTACATATATTTCCGTATCTGTACTTTCTGAAGGTATCTGTACTTTCTGAAGGTAGAGGCCATTTGGATCTGAAGGATATATATCACTTCTTGTCCTAGCCATTTCAGAATCCCCCATTGCACCAGTGAGAAAAATGTTTGTCATTTGTGATGATTTTGGTGGATTCCTTACTGAAAAGTTTATTTGCAGGATATTATTGCCCGATTTAAGGAAAGGAGAGATGAGAAGGGCTCATGGAATTGGTCCGACTTTCCTACCAAAGTGGCAGTACAACTGAATGATACTCATCCTACTCTGGCTATTCCAGAACTGATGCGTCTGCTAATGGACGTAGAAGGACTTGGCTGGGACGAAGCTTGGGATATAACAACTAAGTATGTCAAACAGTTGCCTGTCCTTATCTTTCTCTTGTGAACTGCAACTTAACAAGTAGATTGGAGCAGTTATTTAGCCTTCAATTTTTTTTCCGCAATTTATTATTAAATGGAAATTCATGAGACTAAGTCGAGGATTTTCTTGAACTAGGACAATTGCTTACACCAATCATACAGTTCTTCCCGAAGCACTAGAGAAATGGTCACAGGTTGTGATGAAGAAACTTCTCCCTCGCCATATGGAAATCATTGAAGAAATTGATAGGCGTGTATGTCGTCACCACCTCCTCTTATTTCTGTTACTACATTTTTCTATGTACGACATGCATCACATTTTTAGAAATTCTTGTTTCCTTTTGCAGTTTATGGCTATGGTATCTTCTACTCGATCTGACCTGGAAAGCAAGCTCTCCAGCCTGCGCATTCTGGATAACAACCCACAAAAGCCAGTTGTGCGGATGGCAAATATGTGTGTGGTTTCTGCACACACGGTATAAATTCCTTTTACCCCACTTATATGCATGTTTTCTGATCTCTCTCTTTTTAACAACTAATGTATCTCTTGGCTTCCAAAAAGCTCTAAGTTGAAAGAGTGCTTCGAAAATCCTGTAGGTAAATGGTGTAGCCCAGTTACATAGTGACATATTGAAGGCGGAGTTATTTGTGGATTATGTCTCTATATGGCCTACCAAGTTCCAGAATAAGACCAATGGCATTACTCCTCGCAGGTGGCTCCGATTTTGCAGCCCTGAGCTCAGCAGCATAATCACCAAATGGTTGAAGACTGACGAATGGGTTACCAACCTTGATCTTCTTGTTAAACTTCGCCAAGTACATAATTCACTATTTGAATGGTTTTAGATTAATTCCCAAGTCACTGTTGTCATAAAGTGTTTTGTACTCCTAATGATGAATTTGCAACTAAAATGTGTCAACCAGTTTGCTGATAACGTGGAGTTGCAAGCTGAGTGGGCGTCAGCAAAGATGGCTAATAAACGCCGCCTAGCAGATTACATATTACAGGTGACCGGTTTGACAATTGACCCTGACAGCCTCTTTGACATACAAGTTAAGCGCATTCACGAGTATAAGAGGCAGCTGATGAACATTCTGGGTGCAGTTTATAGATACAAGAAGTTAAAGGTATGAAAATGTTATAGCGTAAACATCATGGTTACAAGTTAACGCTATTCGAAGACCACTATTACTTCGAAATGACATTTCAACCACAAGTTAGCTCCAAAAAGGAAACAAAAGGGAATCTTACAGTTTGGTGAAGCGTGGAATAACACCTAATAATGATTGTTTGCAGGAAATGAGCCCTGAGGAACGGGCCAAGACAACAGCTCGGACCATAATGATCGGAGGGAAGGCATTTGCAACATATACAAATGCCAAAAGAATAGTAAAGTTGGTGAACGATGTTGGGGCCGTGGTCAATAGTGATCCTGAGGTCAATAACTATTTGAAGGTACAGTACAATCTTTCATAGGATTAGCTTCTTTACTTTCTTCTTTTCCTCCCCAGATGCAGGAAATATCTCTCAGTCTTTAGTTTCTCACAATCACCAGTAGTGCTATCTTAAACATCACTCTCAGGAGAATTGTTAATAATTTAACTTTTATCCATGAACTGAAAATTGTATGAACGTGCAGGTTGTTTTTGTTCCAAACTACAATGTATCTGTAGCTGAAATGCTCATTCCAGGGAGTGAACTGTCACAGCATATCAGTACAGCAGGTATGGAGGCAAGTGGTACAAGCAACATGAAGTTTTCCTTAAATGGTTGTCTCATAATTGGAACACTAGATGGGGCTAATGTTGAAATAAGAGAGGAAATTGGAGAAGATAACTTTTTCCTCTTTGGCGCCACGGCTGATGAAGTCCCCAAACTGCGCAAGGATAGAGAAAATGGGCTGGTAAGAAAATTTGATATTTTTTCTTACTCTAAAACAGGTCGTGGAGCAACAAGAAATCTCCTAACAGTTTTTGTTATATACCTTGCAGTTCAAGCCTGATCCCCGTTTCGAAGAGTCCAAGGAATT
This sequence comes from Papaver californicum, assembly GCA_023531435.1. Classification (NCBI taxonomy): domain Eukaryota; kingdom Viridiplantae; phylum Streptophyta; class Magnoliopsida; order Ranunculales; family Papaveraceae; genus Papaver; species Papaver californicum. The sequence goes on from JAJJMC010007730.1 coordinate 2,736,794, forward strand.
TATAAGAAGCGGTGCATTTGGTAGTTATGACTATAACCCACTTCTTGACTCTTTGGAAGGGAACACTGGTTATGGTCGGGGTGATTACTTCTTGGTTGGTCACGACTTCGCAAGCTACATGGATGCTCAGGCCAAGGTGGATGAAGCTTATAAGTAAGAACACTGACAGCTGATCTCCTCTTTACTTTCACCAATCTTGTCATTGTGTTCAGTCATCTTGAGCTTTGATAAGGGTTCTCATGATTCTACGGAAAATGGAAATAATGATTGGGGCTTCATTTTACCTCTTTGTGTTTTCTCTATGTTATGTTGCAGGGACAAGAAAAAATGGTTAAGGATGTCTATCTTGAGCACAGCCGGCAGTGGTAAATTCAGCAGCGACAGGACAATTGCACAGTACGCAAAGGAAATTTGGAACATCAAGGCGTGCCCAGTACCCTAAAGTTAAAGCCGATGGTGGCTGTTGCTCTTTTCTTACATTCATTTTCTAAAGAAATAAAATCCCAAAGAAAATCTGAAACGATTATGGAGGCGTAAAGCTTGCGTATTTCCTATTGTCTGCTATTTAGTAACTCTCACAATCTATATAAGGGGAATCTATTTTCTTAGTTTTATATATTTTTTGACACATGAGGGGATAAGACCCTCCTCCCATGACCAGTTTATGGAAGGAAACTCTCACGGTCCTATTACAATCTCTCTGTATATGAAGCTAAATAGTCCCACTGCTTTCATAAACTCATCACACATGATTACTTTTTGTATGCGGCAATAGAGATGTAGGGTGAATAATTGAACTTGTCGCACGTAACATGCAATTTTTTTTAAAATGAAGCCTGTTTCATGAATAGGGTATGAATCCCCTCCCAATTAGTGACAGTGGAGGCCAATGATGTGATGTAACACTCGAGGCGAATGCTGTGATTTTTTTTTCTTTCGAAACATAATGATGTGATGATTTATGGGACTTGCCAACTATTGCGGTCAATTTTAAATAATAATGATGACAGTGATACGGCATCAAGTTTTAACAAAGAAAACAACAGTTCTTTGATTTGATTGTATCAAAATACCAAGTAATGTATCCTGTTCTCCGAGGGAGACTTTATCCATGTTCAGGAGTCGACCATCTTTTCTGAGCTCCTTTTGAAACTTTTTGGGTTCCTTAAAAGCCCAAGTTATAACAAGAAGGGAAAAAGATAGATTAGACATTAGAAGAAATAAGAGTTCCATGGAGAAACACAGATTCAGGAACATATAATCATCTCATCTACATCCATCCAATAATTTACTGTTACATACTTATGGCCAATCAATATTAACTGTTCATAACCACTTATTTGACAACTGCCCATACACTTCCCAAAACAACCCAGAGAGAAATCCTACTATAACCAGTAACGAGTATATATATTAACCAGTAACACACTATGCAGCACCATAAACCTGTAACCATCACCTTACTTGGCACTTTGCTGCTAAATCCACAATGGTGTGACATCTCGTGTAAAATCACAGGCACGAAAGAAGCATAACGTTCAACCGAAGATAGGAACATTCCATGCAGGAAAAAAAAGCTACATTTTAAACATAGCATCCGCAATAAGACTGAGCTGGACTATAGAGGTAGACAAACTGATAGATTTCAAAGCAACTAATTAATACTTTGAAGGTTCAGCTGCTTAACAGTAAATGTTTCCACAACTAGGTGCCGATTCTTCCCCAGTGTCAGACAGGTGTAGGAGATCTTGACCTTGATGAAGCAGATCTTGAGCATGGGGTCAAACTACCACTCCTTGACCTAGGTGGTGGCGATGCACTAGGAGAATAATGCCGTGAGCACCTACTCTGCCCTCGACGTGGGCTGGGGGAGTAGCTCATCTTGTGTTTCCTCGATCTAGGAGATGCACTGCGAGAGTAGCTTCTGCTTGAGCTCCTCCGACCCCTCGGTGAAACACTCCGACTGGAAGAGGATGTGTAAGGAGTGCTGTATTGCCTTCTGAAACGGGGCGACAATGAGCCTCTACGGTAATGCCTCCCACGACAGGGAGAAGCAGAAAAATCACGCCTTCTCGAGTCCACAGAAACAGAACAATCACGCCTTCTGTAATAAGGAGAAACTGAACGATCACGTCTTCTTCTGTAGTGATAAGGTGAGTACGATAGATCATGCCTTCTGAAATATGGAGTCACAGAACGATCACGTCTTCTTCTATAGTAACACGGCAAGTAAGACCAATCACGCCTTCCAAAATATGGAGTCACAGAGCGATCGCATGAATGTGCTCGGTAAGATCTCTCGGCCCTACCATCTGGAGACCTCGAATACCTACGCCTGTCAGGAGAGTATGATACTTCCCTGTCCCTCTCTGAGGAGTAACGAGGAGATCTGGAACGACTCCTACTGTGTGAAGAGTAGCTACAAGATCGACGCCGCAAGACAAAACATGAATGAACTTGGAGGAAAACACTACTTCAAGCAACCAACAATGCTAACTAAACAATTTACAGTTATCACCAATACAAGGAGAGGCTCTCACCATGGGCACTTCTAGGTCCAAGATACCTGCCAGGGGTTGGTGTTCTTCCCCCTTCGTCTCTTTGCCTATATTTAAAATCACCAGCTATTGTTAGCCATTTTGTTCAAAGAAACAACTCGAAAACCAAGAAAGGGTTATAGCAACACAAGATTAGATGAGCATGTCAAAAAGTAAATAACAACCAATGAAATCTGAAATGCTCAAGTAACTTTTGTAAAATAATCACAGGGCATACAGCCCTCCAGTTATAGTCTGATATTTGCTTGACGGGTTGTTTTGATCTGATTTGATTAAAGTTGTGAAAGAGCTTTCGAAGTTTGATGAAGAGCTGCTACACAGCCACCTGCTACCAAGAAAACTTCACATGGAAAAGAGCAAAGATATCTCAACATTTATACATAAGGGAAGAACAAAAACAACCGACAGATACACAATCAAGGTTAAGATAATCGCAATTAACAATCTGGTGAAAAACCAACTACCTTTTCCACGGTGATGAGACGACCTTCCAGGACTGAACGATCCAGATATTTAAGGCAGCGATTAGCTTCCTCAACATTGGACATAGTCTTAAATCCAAACCGGCGGGACTCCCTGGTACTAGGATCAACCACAAGGTGGATGTCTACCACCTGTAAAGTCAAAAACACATCAATATGAGTAACACATACTTATAAATGTAAAGTAGCTGCAACAATCTAGACTACAATTCAACCATATAGACAGTTAATCATTGCATAACAAAATTTCTAGCTACCGATACCAAACACCTCCAACAACTGAGAATTTCAAGGCAGAGCCTACGATACATCACCTATATTATATAAATTGCGACATGAAATCACTAATACACTAATATGTATATGAGCTCATCAATGGCATAACTTGGGGATGTTTCCTCAACAAAACGACTACCTGGTTGGGTGTTTGCACAGTACAAGGATAATCATGATGAGTTGATATTCACAAACATCCAAATATCAACATGGCTTTATAGTTTATCAGGAAAAGAATAGACATGTTTTTGCAACCAAACAACAATATGGCAAAGGGTGTCAACCATGTATGAGATGGAAAACAAATCGCGTAACAAAATCCTAAGAGAAGTGAGACAAATATTACCTTTCCTCCTTCAGTTGAAAAATGTTTCTCCAATTCTTTCTTCGTAATCCGAGGGGATAAACCGGTGACATAGAGATTATTCCCAGGATTTTCCACACTCCTGAAAACCATTTCAAAATTTCAAACAAAACCAAATCATCGACTGGGAAATCAACAACATATAATCTAATACCAAGGAAATTTGTCAAAATTTAGAAACAAAATGATTACCTAGACCGACTCCTCAACCTGGATTTTGATACTGATCTCGAAACAGACCTACTATATCTATCGTATGGAGATCGAGAGCGCGAATAGCTTGATCTTCTTGAGTACATCTGCAATCAAAGATTAACATCAAGAATTCTCAATATTCTAATCGGAATCACATTAATTAAATTCATCATAGTATCAAAAACACGTCAAAACCACTTACTTTTATTCGATTAGGAGCAACCAGAAATTTTCAAATAATTTTTACCTCTTCGCTTTCGTCTATCTAACCAATTGGTTTGAGAGAAGTTTATAGGTAAAAAGAGGTTCCTGGAGTTTCTGGATAGGCGTACGTGTATTGATCTCATTCAATGCACTTGGGCCACGTTCAGAAAATAAAAAGTGCGGGAAAAAAGGATCAGGCCCAAAACAGAAATTCCTACTAAACCCCAGGTTTATTTTAGCTTGAAGGTGAGACCCATAAACTTTTTAAATTATAAACGGGAAATTTATGTGCTAGGTCCAAATAAATAGTTATATTTTGATCCATCCGGAAAATAAACTTATTCTTAGGTCCATATCTAAAGACTTAAAGACCTTGATAAATAAAACTCCCATATTAAACGATGAGAAAATCTTAGCATTCTATTAGTCGAAATAAGGTTTTTGTGACTTTTGTAAAACGAGAGTTTTGATAAGGATATTTGATATAATTTGATTGGTGCAAATATTTAGAGGTTAAAGAAACCCACTCTCGTATTGATAATTTTTTAAAAAAATTATTACACTTCGTTTACACCCAATACTTAAT
>JAJJMC010007730.1:2741468-2758256 GCA_023531435.1 Papaver californicum
CATTGTGATTTCTAACTAACCAAACTTTGTAAAAGAGGTGAATCCTCACTTCCTATTGGACGAAATAAGGCTTTTGTGGCTTTTGTAAAACGAGAGTTTTGATAAGGACATTTGGTATAATTTGATTGGTGCAAATATTTAGGGGTTAAAGAAACCACTCTCGTATTGAATATTTTGTTTTAGAATTATTACACTTCGTTTACACCCAATACTTAATTATACCAGGTCAAAGTCACCTACAATGGGTGGACAACACTGCATATCGACGATCTACGTTTAATCACCTTTAATAAACGGCTACCGTTAAATTCATATTCTTAAATAAGATAAAAAAAACTAAATATGTATATCAATTGTGATTTCTAACTAACCAAACTTTATAAAAGAGGTGAATCCAACACATATGGGTACGAGTAACTATCAATTTCACCATCGTCATTTGTTTTGTTTTAAACATACTTTATTTTGTAAAAGAAGCGAATCCAACAGATACAGGTACCAGTAACTATCAATTTAATCATCATTATTTGTTTCATTTTATACTATTTATTTGTACGGGATAAAATTAATCTTAGAATATTCTTTCAAACTAGACTCAATCTCTTACCAAAGAACTATATTATGTGAGATTAGCTTTCGAAAATTGTGGAATTCCTCATAATGAAATCATAAGAACTTGGTTAGAGGGTATTACAAAAAGATACGAGCAATTTTCAAGCGTAACTCTTTTCAAAAAGGTGCGAGTAACTATGCCTGCTGCGTATCATGACCACAAATCTTGTGTATTTTATACGTGTAAAAGACTTAACCACCCCTGCTCCTGATACGTGTAAGTTGTAACATTAAACGCACTTTGTATAAATGAAAGAAGAGAGAGAAAAAAAGATCCCAAGAATATCTTCCCTCTGATATCTTTCTTTCCCTTATCTTTTGAGTAGTGATGGTAGAGATAATGTGTAGAAATTATAATGGAAGTTTCAGAGATAAATCATAGATCAATCGTATTCTCCATCACGGCACCACCATCATCAAAATCGTCATCAAGTGACAACAATATTAAAACACCAAAATATCAAAATCCATAACAATTATCAGATTAAAATCAAGAGTAATAATTGGAATTTGTGTTCGAGCAACAATAATACTAATTTATTCTTACTTTTACTATATATTTCGAGATCTCTAAAAACTCAATCATCGGAAAATAGAAAACAAACTTATAACTCAAACACCATTAATGGACCTTGGATGAAGATGACAATTGAAATATGTGCAAGGGTGGCATTTGTTGTAATAAGTGCAAGGATGCTTTATCGGTTCATCCACACGTCCATACCTTAGTCATAGACTCATAGGACATAGAAGCAACCCTCTTTACTCTCACAAAATGAAGTTTTATTAGCCGAGATGGCCTAAATACACCTCGCGCATATATTGAGAATACCTCGACAGTTGAAATCTGGGCATGAAAGTAACTTTCATCTTGAGTAGCTGCACACCTAATCAAAAGATATAAAAGAAAAATGGATTTTCTGTAGTAGATTATTTATGCACTTCGGTTTTAATTTTTTAGCAGTGCAGTGTATAGGTACTGTCATTTCTTTGGAGTGTAATGTATATACACTGTGATTTTTTTCACGGTATAGAATATATGCACCGTGATTCTCTAAAGTGTCGCATATATGTACTGTGATTTTTTTACAGTATAGTATATATGCATTGTGATTTGCATTGTGGTTTTTCTGAAATGCATCGTTTATGCACTTATTTTCTAAAGTGTAGCATATATGCACTGTGATTTTTCTAGAGTGTAGCGTATATGGACATTGATTTTTTTTTGAATGAATCATTTACGCAATGTGATTTTCTAGAGTGCAACGATTATGTACTGTGATTTTTCTAGAGTGTAACGCTTGTGATATGGTTTCTATAGAATGCTTCATTTATATAATATCATTTATGCTGAGAAAGTAGAGAAGACGAAATAATGAGTATATACATTGCAAGAAATGAATAATCCTTCGTTTTTGAAAATAATAACTTCTAAAATTTTGAAATAGTCTAATAACTCCATATCCACGTAAGTTTTAAGTTAAAAGGCGAAATATTATTTAGATTAATATTATCCTTTTTACATAAGTGATCTTAAAACCTGACGAGAGCATACAAGTTACAATAGTTTATACCAAGTTTGTGCCATATATTCTGTTGATTTTTATATTTATGTGTTATTTCGGAAGTGTAGATTGGCTATACTATATTGATTTTTATGTTAATGTCCTATTTTGACAGTGCATATTGCTTATATTGTATTGATTTTTATATTTATGTGTTATTTTAGCAGTGCAGATTGCTTATATTATACTAATTTTTAAATTTTATGTGTTATTTTCGCAGTGCATATTGTCTATACTATATTGATTTTCATATTAATGTGCTATTTTGGAAGTGTAGATTTCCTATAATGTACTAATTTTTATGTGTTATTTTGGCAGTGCAGATTGCCTATACTGCACTGAATTTTATATTTATGTGTTATGTTGGCAGTGCAATTGCCTATATTATGCTAATTTTTATATTTATGTGCTATGTTGGCAGTGCAAATTGCCTATACTGTGCTAATTTTTTTATGTGTTGTTTTGGCAGTGCAAATTTCATATATTGTGTTAATTTTTATATTTATGTGTTGTTTTGGCTGTGCAGATTGCCTATACTGTGTTGAATTTTATATTTATCTGCTATTTTGGAAGTGCATATTGCCTTTACTAAATCGACTTTTATTTTAATAAGTTATTTTGGCAGTGCAGATTGCTATACTGTATTGGTTATTAGATGTGCTATTTTGGCAGTTCAGATTAGCTATATTGTACTAACTTTTATATTTATGTGTTATTTTGGCAGTGCAGATTGTTATATTGATTTTTATATTTATGTGTTATTTTGGTGACGAAAATTGCCGACATTGCATTGTTTTTTTTTCTCTTATTTATGTGCTATTTTGGTAGCGCAGAAGCCTATACATTTTTATATTTATGTCCTATTTTGGATTACGGATTGCATATACTGTATTGATTTTTATATTTATGTACTATTTTGGCAGTGCAGATTATTTTTACTGTATTGATTTTTATATTTGTGTGTTATTGTCGTAGTGCATATTGCCATTGTATTGATTTTTATATTTGTGTGCTATTTTGGCAGTGTATATTATACTATATTGATTTTTATATTCTTTTGACAGTGCATATTACGTATATTGTATTGATTGTGTGCTATTTTGGCAATGCAGATTTCCTATACTATATTGATTTTTATATTTTTTTTAACAATGTATATCACATATAATGTATTGATTGTGTGCTATTTTCGCAATGCAGATTGCCTATACTTACACCATGAGCAGCAATAACGTCCAATAATAGAAGAGAGAACAATGAAAGAATTAAACCAAAATCCTTCTTTCTTTTTTTGAAGTTTCTAAGATGACAAAAAAAGGTAGTGAATTTGATTCCTGCACTCAATTTTTTTGGTGTACAAAATCTGCACCAAGAAGCTTGATTTTTGTTTTCATTTTAAAACTAGGTGAAAGTTATTGGTCTTTCACTTGAACATTTTGTATAAAAAATACAAGAAATTGATCACCTAACATATGACTAAAAAGCAAAAAAAAAATACAAAAAAAAATGTCAGCTCTCTACTGCACCACTTCCATTGGACCACTTCCTCCCTAAACACCGGCATCTTCAATATTAGGAACATACAAAATGTCATCTTTAATTCCACCTGACCTCCTCGAGTGGACACCAACACTGTCAACAACGAGTACATACAATATGCACTCTGTAAAACTGCCAGTATATAAAAACCTCCTGCACCATGATTATTGTATCATAACTTCCGGTAGCAAGGATAGTTTCATCAGATATCACTGCAACATTAATTGACTTAAATTAGAAAAATACATTTAAAATAAAAAGCTATATAGCCTACGGTTTATTGTTTAAGTTATTCTTAAAGAATATTATGGCTCACTATAGAGAAAGGTGTTAACTATAGGCGAAACTGTTAGGAAGGATTTGATTAATCTAAAACTATAAATATTATAGACTAAACAAATTTCCTTGCTAATAAATAATATTAAAATACTTTCAAGATGAAGTTTTTTATGGATCTTTTAAGACTGAGGTCTGCTTTAGTTCCTAATAAAAATAGGCCAATGGTCACGAAAACATGTTAATTTTTCACCTATTTATGAGTAAGTTGAGATTTCTATATTGATCATTATGTATTTTACTAAATATTTAATGTTTGGATATCAACTGCCAAACACAGCTACCCAGTCTTAAATGTTTGAGAAGTGAGAGGAGAAGAGAAATACCTTCAAAACTTGTAATGCCGTCAGTGCCTCCCCCTGAACTTGGTCAACAACTGCATGAACCAAAAATTTTCCAGGAAGAACCTGTAAAGCTGCAGAAACTAAAGATAGAGTAGGCATACCAATAGAATAAAATGAATTCTCTGGCAGTGGTAGCTAAGAAAATTAGCCACTTTTGTACGTCAACCTTACCTTTTGTAAAATATTACACTTACAAACTTGGACATATAGAAAAGTTACAAATGACATTGAAAACTTGAAAGTTAATTTGCATTCATGTGGCGTATAATTGTTTACATATTGTTGGAGTATATTAAATTTTAGTTTGAGGCTTGAAAAATTGATACAAAAAATTGTCCATGCAAAGTGCTATGCAGTAATATGGATCTCTTAACAGTAGCGAAATAATAGTACAAACAATGCACCCTAAAAATGATACTAGCTAGTTCATAAAATATGATAGGATAGAGGGAAGAGCATAAACTTAAGAATATGGATCTCCGTATAATTAATTGGACAGTTTAAAAAACAAGGCATCCCCAACCAGTGTGCACCCACAATAGTTGAAATATTACTATTAGCTGATAGTAAAAAACTCAGTGTAGTTACTCTGTACTGTTAAAAAATTCAGTGTAGTTACTCTGCATTGTTAAAAAACTCAGTAAATATTGGCTACACTCATATTTTCAGTGGATTTTATGCATCATAACAGCGACTGCATTCGAAAAGACAACTAATTCCATTTAAAACCTATGCATAAAGCTAAGAAGGTTATTCTTCATTTCACAACTGTCAGTACATATTGGTTATACTCATATTTTCAGTTGATTTAAAGCATCCTAACAAGGAATGAATTCGAAAAGATAACTAATTCCATCTAAAACTTATGCATGATGCTAAGAATGTTATTTTTCCTTTCGTAACTGTGAGTACATATTGGTTACAGTCAATTTTAAACAAATCATAACAGATGCTTTATTTCCTTAAAATTTCAAGCGAGGATTCTTGATAGATTAAAGGTAGAATAAGAAAACAACATATAAATCTCATCATAGTGACAATGTTTGGAATTGAGACAAATATATGTAACTATAATATCTTTGAGCTTAAACACTACTGTAGTAGATTTTTATTTTCAATTGAATTAAGAATAACGGAAAACGTAAAGCTTAATATCCAAGAACAAAATCAAAAACACGAAATGCTATTAAAGAAAAGTAGCAATAAAACTGATTGTTACCTTTGAAGGATCATCTATGAAACTGTAAAGAATTAATTAATTAATATCCCCACCAATATTGTTGTCTGTAGACTCTTTCATTTTCATTGGAATAGCTGAATCAAATTCTACGACAACGATGAATGAAGTAATGAATCAATAAAACCAGCAATAGCGACTCCCATATACATGATTTGAAGACAGTTAATACTTATCGTGTATATGAATAAATATTTGTTTAGAGACGTTCTTGAGATATAATTCAATTCATGTTCATCGTGTTCCAATTAATATTTTCACCAACAATGGTAACTCTAACAGAAGTAATGAAATTAAAAGAAAAAAATCAGTTAGATAATGATTCGTTATATATTTGTAATCTTTGAATAACTAAAGAAACCACTGATTGAAATTAGAACAATTAATCAATAACAGATAAGTGTAGAAATGAGTTCGAATCAGGTCAAAAATCAAAGTAGACCAAATTCAAAACAAATAACTGGGTAATACAGATTAAGAATCACTTATTACGAATCTATAGTTGGATTTTGAATTGAGATTACAGATATGCAGATAGATCGAATTTCAACCAACCCTAGAATTTTTTGGTATCTTTTTTTTCAAATTTTTTATCTCAAAACCAATATTAAGATGAGATGATAATAGATCTAAACTTTGATTACGAATTAAATAATAAATTTGAATCAGATTATTTACTAACGTTTCAATCTGGAGCTCTAGAAGAACTCTTCATCGCCAGAGCTCTTACATAAGAGGGAAAAACACGTTTGAGGAAATGATCTGATTTTGCTCAATTTATATAAAGGGTAATTTGGCCATTGTAAGAAAGTGTTCCCTATAGCACACGTGTGAGATGACCAAATGATAATATGTTGGACCAAATTCTTCCGAGTTATCTCTTTTTAGGACCTCTAGTTAATAACTTCTTAATGGGCGGACCTTCTATTAACAAGGCCCATAAAAATAGTACTTATTGGTAATTCCTACATTATAAAAGGGAAATTACTTTGATTTTATATTTGATAGTTTGTTTATCTCTATCTAATAATTTGCTATGTCATTTATTTATATCTTGTGTCTTATCTTATATAGGATACTTTTCTCGAAAAGATGTTGCCGCACACGCAGTTTATGCCTTTGGTTTCTGAGTTGGTTAACCTGAGAGAAATGTAACTATTATTGGTGAAAAGTCTCATAGGTATGACAATTCATAGAAAGGGGATTTATACCAATGAGTACGAAATAATTATGCAAAATGAGATTATGGAAGATGTTGAAATATTTATAGGATATATTGATCTAGAGTTCCAAATGACTGGTAGTCTGAAAAGCTTGGAACACATATACCCTACATAAATCATGAGTATGTACTATACTCGTAATTTGGATCCTCCTACAACAAGGTTCACGACCAACATCCTATTTGGGTTTGGACCAAATAAATAACCGAAAAAATGAAATGATGAAGAGATTTAACAAACTCAACCTGAACTTAAGGACCCTCCACTTCAGCAACCTCAAAAAAATATATGTACATCTTCACATTCTGTACATATATGCTACACTGCAATTATTTTGAGTATGTTCCAAAAAAAAACAACTAATGCGCTTAAAAAAAACAAGAAGAAAGGAAACTTGGGGATCCTATTCCACTCAATGAAATAAAGAGGAAGAAGAAAAGAAAGAATAAAAAAAACCAACAAATCGATTATCATTTGAAAGGTGACAGTCATCAATGAGTATTATAAAAATATTTGGTATATATCTCCATTTTACTTCATTTATGTATTTCAAAACACAAAAACAGAATAAGTTTATAAACACTTCATATGTTGCAAAAAAATACAGGTGTCGGCGCCACAGGACGGTGCTATGTTGATAGTTTGCAGTTAATTTTTTCGCGTTTTGACTAATATGATACACCATTGCATATTAATTATTTAATTTTTAGACATTATGAATCAATAGTACATATATGTTATACTAGATAAAATCTAATTCATTTTATATCGTGTACATTCATTTAGTATAACATGAATTTCAAATTTGATGCTAAATTGAAAACAAATGTAGGAAATGGATATCTGAAAAATTGAAGGATGCAAAAGCTGGTAAAAGTTAGACGTCAACCGAAGATGACGTAGCGCTAGCTAAGAGACTCTCAGATAATATGTCTGCAAAAGATAACAAAGTCGCTCCAATAGGCAACAAAATGCACCAACAAACACTAGGTCATTGTCCCGCAGCAATCCAAAGAAAAAACATGACAATGATTTCAAGATTAGCATTGGGTTGTACGGAATAAAAAAGTTAAAGCCCGGAACCAAAATTAAGAACCCAGTGGAAGAAAAACAACCAAAAACCAAGAGTTCATAAACAAAAAGAACCAAAAGTGAATGTGAATAAAAGGAAAGAAAAAGAAGTTTCAAGTGTGAAAGAACATCCCAAGAAAAAGATGACTCGTTCAAAGTTAAAGAAAATAGAGACCTCACCATACTATGTGACCTTGAAGCTGGAAAAAAAAAGATCCTCTCTCCATACTTTGAGAAAGAAACCTCAGTGTGAGTCTCTCTTACCTATAACTTTGCTTTGAAATTACAATATATATACTTGCAATGCTGAATAGACGATTCTTTGAAATTGCATCTCAAATGCTTGGAAGTAAATACTGAAAAATGGTCATATCTGCGTATTCACATATACAATTGGAGCCTTGATACATAACAAGATTTTAGAGACAGCCCTTCTAAATTACAGTCAGTGCCAACTCAAAAAGGCATTTTAGAACGAGCATGTGGTTGTTTGAGAGAAAACTACATACAAATATTGCACATTGATCCATTTGCTTGGGTATGTGTTGTATTTTTATTTTTGTTTTTTTTAACCTAAAGAGACCTAGTTTATTTTAAAAAAATAACATGCATTTTGTTTTTCCCAAGAAAAACTAATATTTACTTTTTCAGTTTTTTCCTTAGCGACCCAAAATTTGGCTCAGAAAGAAACATAAAGTGATATTTTTAAATCCATCATTCAAATGCAGAAAAAAATTCAGAAGATTCTTATTCTCATGTGCCTTCCCGAGCATAGTTGGAATCCAAATCCTGAAACCGATTATTTTCCTCGTATCTGACTGCATATATCTGTTACATTGAAAAAACTGGATTTTATCTTCAATTAGCAATATATATTAGCATAAAAAAATATTGGTTAGTTTACTATAGTTGGAGTATTTAGTTGTTTTATTATTTTTGTTGAATGTGCAGTTAAAACAGTTATCTTTGTTTTTCTCTAATTAATCTGTAAATGTACAGTGGTTTTATATATAATTGTGGTGCAATTCGTTAGCAACTTTGAAAGAGTGGACTGAGTTCAGTGTACTCAATCTAAAAACAGTGAATACTCTCTTCACTGAGTACAAAGTACTTTGTCCCTGAAAAAAATAAAGAGTACCTAATAGTTATACCGTAAAAAACATATAAAAAACCTAAAAATTAATATGCATATACTTAATAATGTTGAATATTAATCTAAAATAACATAGTGAATAATCTTTTCACCAAGTACATAGTATCTTGTCCTTAAAAAAATAAAAATTACATAATAGTTGCACTATAAAAAACTTACAAATAAACCTGAAAACTAATAATGTTGAAACTTATTAATGTTAAAACTTAATCTCTTATATCAGTCTACTTGAATTTATTTGAGTCTTCCATGTATCCCTTCCCAAACTAAGATTTTATTTTATTGATTTTAAAACTGTTAGTAGTTGATGATGATGAACTAGCAGAAAATGAGGTCGATCAATCAACGCGTGAGAGGAAATCGAAGAGCTCGATTAAAGGACGATCGGAAAAAAAAATCTTGTGTTTTTTGTTGCATCTCAACCGATGTGTAAACTAGTAATATATTCAATTGATATAAAGGATAATCCTTATACAACACAGACGTACACTTGCTTATAAAGCCATTCAACCGACACCACCAACTATACATACAAATAAGCAAATAGAATACAGGCACGCGTGTATAATATGACACAACAAAATGACAGAAAAAATAGTCTTTGCTAATGTACACATAAAATGTAATGAAAGTATAAGATTATACATGATCAATACTCCTTTAAAGATGAACTAGGTTGTATATTAAAACTTCAAATTGTCTTTGAGAAATTGGAATCAAGAACCATGAAGACCCTTTGTGAAACAAGACAAATAAGTTAATTTTCAAGCAATAAGAGGAAGACGACCAAGGAATCCTTTGTCATTACTAAACATTCACTAAATTATCATACTTGTTTATCTCTTGGTAATCACACACTTTCAACAACTGTAAAATAACAATAAGCTCGAGTACCCTCGAAATTCCTTTTATAACCAGACTGAATAAGCTCCCTATTGGGGTTTACCCGTCAGAACCATCAAGAATAAGCTCCCAAGATATAATTCAGTCGAACACTTTATGTTTTGGTAATTAGTTTAATCCTGGGATCAGACACATAAGCTCGGTCTGCTTACTAGTGTTATCCCTATAACGGATCACTTAACAGAATCCATATGCCAGATCTTGCGAGTTACTACTTGTGTAGAGAGGGGTGTTCGATTACTCCACGTATTTCCCAACTCTCTAATAGTGAAAGAATAATCAATAAATTAATATTAATGTAGCCTTTTCACATTTTATCTGCAAATGATGACCAAACCACGCGTAACAGGATACCTTCAGGTTGTCAAAGCTCGATGATCCTAGGAATGAACTTGAAGCTAGAAAGGAATATGACAACTTGAAAATCCACCAACGGTACTTCTAGACTTCTAGTGCTTCTTCATCCCAGAGAAGGCTTTAAACGAGTTAATCGTGTTTCACCATAAATTTAATCACGGCTACTAACACACTATAATTAACTTCCACATGACTAGGTGTGTTCCGGGATGAGTTTGTAAGAATGCAAAGCTCCATTATTTACAGTGTCAAGACCAAGGCTTGTTTGGAAACAAGAATAATTAATCTTGGAATCTAAAAAATATGCAATAAATATATGGGTTATTTTGACTTTGTGTCCCAACTTTATGACTAGTGTTGTGTTTGGCTCCCTGAAAGTTCAATATTAGAGTTTGGGTCCCAGGACCATCTTGACCATTTTTAACATAATATTAATTTTAATTAATCCATATTTAGCTAACAACGTCAGTCACCGTTATCACGTGCACCTTAAAATAGATAGAATCCAACGGTCCGGATGTGTGCAAGCTGGATGGTGATGCAAAGTCGTTGAGCATTTTTCATGAACACTTGTTATGCGTCTTGTTGTTGATAAAAATATCTTAACTTGTGATTTGTTAACCCTTTTATACAACTCCGTTTCTGCAAATTCGAGTTGGATTAATACCCAACAATTCTAATCACACGTACAAACACTAAAACTTCTCATAATCCCAACCATTCATCACCATATTCCCATTGTTAACAACTCATCTCCAACTGGTTTTAAGGCTCAATGGTGAATCCTAATCATCAGAGAATTATCATAATCCAATAATTGAAAACTTCAATCATTATTAAATCCAATAATTATAAACTCCCCCCACCCCTCCATTTTCTTCTTTTGACTGTCATTATCCAGTATAAATAAGCTTGATAGATTATGTCATTATCAGATATATCATTATACACATAACAATTCTTGTGTCTCCTTTTAAAAAACCGGGAACAAAGAGAAGGAATTAATTTACCTTTTGAAATATTCCATAGTTGACCGCCTTGACCGTTTTCAACGTAATATTAATTTTAATTAACTCATATCTAGCTAACGACGTCAGTTACCGTCATCACATTACTAACACGTGCACCTTAAAATAGATAGAATCCAATGGTCCGGATGTTTGCAAGCTGGATGGTGATGCAGAGTCGTTGAGAATTTTTCACAAACACCTGTTATGCGTCTAATCACACACAAACAACTCTGTTTTTGATAAAGATATCTTAACTTGTGATTTTGTTAACTCTTTTATACAACTCTGTTTTTGTAAATTCGAGTTGATTAATACCCAACAATTTTAATCACACACAAACACTAAAACTTCTCCCAATTCCAACCATTCATCACCATAATCATATTGTTAACAGCTCCTCTCCAATTGGTTTTAAGGATCAATGGCGAATCCTAATTATCATAAAATTATGAAAATCCAATAATTGAAAACTTCAATCATTATCCAATCTAATAATTGAAAACTTCCACCCCCGTTTTCTTCATTTTTCTGCCATTATCTAGTATAAATAAGCTTGATAGATTCTGTCATTATCAGATATATCATTATACACATAACAATTCTTGTATCTCCTTTTAAAAGACTAGGAACAAAGAGAAGGAATTAATTTACCTTTTTGAAATATTTCAAATCTTCTCCACTGCCATTATTTGGATAGAAAGTTCCACCGTTAACCATATCAAATGTTAATTTTGATTTATCTACTATTAGAACTGAGGCACAGTAAAGGCCACAACAATATAGTTGATATTATACACTGGAAATAAAACTATAAAAAAAAATCCATATCAATCAATAATTCCACAAAAACAATTCAAAACATCAAATTAAGGTCTCATCTTATTGAGAGAGAAAAAAAAACACCAGTTGATAAATATTTCTGGAATTGGTTATCTTAGTGATTATGATCAGAAATAAAATCCCCTTTCTCACTTTTTCAATCACAACCCTCAATTATTCAGTAGTTTTCAACCCTACACGTGTCTAACATAAACATTATGAGTTATCATGTTATGGTTAGTAAAAAAAGAAAAATCTAGGTTTTGGTTAGTAATTTTTATATTTAACTAAATTTTGTAACTGTCAACATGGTTAACCCCTGTGACCCAAACTCTAATATTAAACTTTTTGGGGTCCAAACCCAACACTGGTCAGAAAGTTGGGACCAATATTCTTGATACTATATTATTATACTAAAATGTATAATTATAGACGGTGAAAATTTGACAAAGGCGAAAGTTGTAATTAAATTGGCGCAATCTGCGCCTCTTCATTACCCGTAATACAGGAATCGACCGAGATATCGCTTTCAACAGTGCCATCATAGATAGTATACCCACCATACAGGATTGGAGAAATAAAGGTATCAACATCCCGAACTACAAGAGCCTCTGTTCTCTCAACATCAAGATCGTCTCTTTGCTTCATCCAGTTTTTCTCCTAAAAGCAGTAATTTCATGGGTCAAAAAAACTCTGAACATAGAGAATTCAAGTGTAAATCATAAAACCCAGAATATTTTCTTAAAAATAAAATAGATATTCGTTATAGAGTATACTCGGTGGCAATATATGGTTCGAAACTATTACAAGACGATCTCATGACAGCCGCGTCACAAACGTTTTACATTGTGTTGTACAATTTCAAAACCTGCGGTTAAATCCTAAATAACTAAGAGGTTAATTATGTACTAAATTAATCTCCTATGTGTCTACTACAATATATTGAAAAGGGATCTTATTCCGAGAAATGGTCTAGGATACATGGCATGGATACTAGACGAAGTACAAGCTGAAACTGTCAGAATTTCGTCTCAAATATTCCTAGATTGTTTGCTCTGTTTGAATGGACTAACAAACTATAAACCTTTTTTTCTTACAAGGGGATATATGGTATTTTTACAATTCCAAATTAGGATTAATCATCAAAAACGGACGTCGTATGAAAAATCTACAACGTTTTTGCTAAAGGGTCTCAAATCTGAAATTTTCTGATGACGGGATTAAAGAAAATTTTATGTTTCTTATGGGATACTCCATTCTTTTTGCCATGCTAAGCGTATTCATACATGATTATAAGTCCAAAGTGAGTAAAGAAACTTACTTGGAAGTTGAGAGAGTTTTGGCATTTGTGGTTGTGACAATTGCACGTATGGCATTTTTCGTTGTGACAATTGCCGTTGTGGCATCTGCAGTTATCATATTACTTCCGTGGACATACTTGGTCCTCGAGGACCCACCACCTTTTCTCGATCCTTGGGGACACGATGCCATGCTTGGTCCTCGAGGACCCACCTCCCTTGCTCATTCCTCAGGGACACGATGACATGCTCGGTCCTCGAGGACCCACCTCCCTTGCTTAGTCCTCAGGGACATGATTCCATGATTGGTCCTCAAGGAGGCACCTCCCATTTTTGGTCCCCAGGGATACGATATCATATTCGGTCCTAGAGGACCCACCTCCCTTGATTGTCCCTCAGGGACACGATGTCGTGCTTGATCCTCGAGGACCCAACTTCTTTGCTCGGTTCTAAGAGACATGATTCCATGTTTGCTCCTTGAGCAAACACAAACCCTTTCTTGGTCCCCGAGAGCATGGCGCCAACTTTTCTTGGCCCTTTCGAGCACACACTAACCCTTGCTTGGTCCTCGAGAACATGGCGCCAACCTTACTTATTCCTCGAGAGCATGGTGCCAATTCCATGCTCGGTCCTTGAGAACTTTTGCATGACCTTGACTTTGGACTCTTACAATATTGTGTCATTCCCAAGCCTACGCACATCCAGGTTTGTCACTTCCAAGTTTGTTCCATTTCCAAGTCTTGTTGCTTTCAAGCTTGCTCACTTCCAAGATTAGAATTACAAACTCTACTAGATTATTTAAAAAAATCATTCATATGACCCAACCATCAAATATACGAGACATCAAACGTGTCACAAGGGAATACTCATTGGGGTATTGGTCTGGCGGTTTATATTCTGTGAGGTGTAACTAAATACCCACGATGAGAAAGAATTAAAAGGAACATTACTAGAGAGTATAAGAATGAGCTTTATAGCTACGAGAATTTTTCCAGCAATAATGGGAATTACGGTTTCAAGAATTTTCCCGGCAATAATCGGCATATTCTCAACCACGTACTCCACCTCATGATCTTTCCATATCTTCTACTTCCAACGAGATCAGCGTTCAAACACTATAAATAAGGCACTTCTTCTATTTTCAACAACAGAACAACAATACGAGATAGAGATAACAAGTTTATGGGAGTTCATCAGTATATCATAAACCACTTCGTCTTCTCTATTTAAACTCTACCACAGAGATTCGTGTTCTCCGACTAGAGCTCACCAAGCTCTGATCTCATCCTTCTCTGCCTCCTTCCCCAAGATCAACCTTTCTCCTTTTATGTGACTGAAACAAGGCTTGAACGTCCATCTTCTTAGTTTAGGCTAGCTTTGTACGATTTTGACTTCTTATTTACTTTACGATTTACCCTTTCACCATTTTATCTATTATTATTTTTACTAAAACAATAACTCATTTACAATTAATGAAAAATATTATTTCCAAATTAATATAATCAATAATATTTTCCACATTAATACTTGAGATATCCTACTAGTACTACAACTAGTTATATGCAATCTTCTGATACTGATAATAATAACGACACCAATCTTAAACATTAGTTAGGATCTAACCTTGAGTATAGAAAGAATTAATATGAACAATGATATATTAGAGTTATATTCGCGTGTTCATTATTTTGTGGCATAAGAACTTTCCAATCCAACTTGCACAAACATCGAAATATGTTAATCAAGGAAGAAGAAATAGACAATTCGAAGGTACAGGTTAAGATCGATTCTGCATGGAATCGGTTTTGGAATAATATCTGAGATTGGTGGAATTGTCTTTGAATGGAATCGATTCTGGAACCGGAGCTGAAATATTTTTCTAACATTTTTTTAAAATTAATACGAATTCATATCGAAAATTCAACACTAAGTAGTAACAGGTACAACATTAGTGTTATGCCGAAATCAGAAAGTATAAAGAACTATACTACATAACTCAATATAATAAATTGTGGAAACAACTAATATGTATCATTCCTTAGACACTTTAATCATATATAATGATCAAGCCAGCTTATATATTAAATCCATGTAAACAAACTTCGTATATTATATCTTCAATGGATAAGAATGTGAGAACTAGATAAAAAGGAACAGTCGTTCAATAGTTACGAACCTCAGTTTCAAGGATGATAATTTTATTTATTCTTCTCTACGTTTTCAATGAATAACTAAAGTTTGTCTCAACATTTCTATATCCTATGTCTAACCTAACGAAGTTGACTCTAGTAAGCAATTCAAGCAATGAGTTTTGAAACTAAAATTGACGGCCAAACTTGACATACCAACACTTGGTGGCATGAGTTCAAACGAATAGTGTTCTAACACAAGTTCAAGCCTAAATCCAAAATCCTTTAAAACTAAACTTGTTCTTTCACATTGATGTAACTTTATCTTTTTTTAGGTTCCCAAAAATCTAGTTATAACCAAACTTTCAATCGTTCATAATCAAAACCTATTATACAAAATCACCCTAAAATTATTTTAGTCAAAGGCTAAGGTTTTATAATTTAGTTTATAGGAAATCAAATGTACATAGTGAAGTTGTTTTTGTGATAGGCTTAAAGTGCATGAATTATTTGGATTTTAAATTCATTTCGTTTCATGGTTGGTTTTGTTGGAACTCGAAATTAGAGTCTGATCTTGATTTTGAATTCCGAGATTATGTTGATGAATAATTATGAGGTTCCACTTTAATATCAAATTAAATGTTTTGTCGATTTCTAAAACATTCGGTTCTTCTTGATCATTAACCATAGAATCTTTTTTATTGATGATTCTTGATCAAACATTGAATCTGGGATGGTTTATATGATGACTGCTAATTTATGGAAATGAAAGTTTGAAGGATTTTAAACTATTTGCATAAGGTTAGTGTTTTGGTGGTTAATCCAACTCTTGATGGTCATGATGGGTCTCGATAAAGGAGGTGTTTATGGTGGGATATGGCATAATAAAGTGATCCGTACCAATATGCTATTATCTAGTTGGACGGTGTGATCAAGAACAAATTTATTTATCTATCAGAAGCATAGAGGAAGAAAGGGTTTTATTATTGACCAGTCAAGTCATGGTCAAACGACCCAAAACCATCACCGGAAAAACTTAGGACCCAAACCAAAGGATACCAAAAATTATGACCCAAATACTAATTTGCTATGTTAATAACATATTGTAGGTACAGACTAATAATAATAGGACGAAAGGCATGTACATAATAATAATAATAATAATAATAATAATAATAATAATAATAATAAT
>JAJJMC010007730.1:2767756-2817533 GCA_023531435.1 Papaver californicum
CTAACATGTGCCACCAATTTGCCTTTTGGTTTATTTCACTTTCTTTTCTTCTTACAAGTTATCTTCATCGCTCAACAAAAGAGACCTCAAACCTGATAATCAAAATCAATTCCTCCTCAGTCCTCACCCACTATTCCTACACCAACAATCATCAGAATTTTAACAATAATTTATGGGTTCATATTTAATTTGAGCTAACCATATTGAGAATCTTGTTTTGATTGTTAATTTTCCAACATAAAAAATACTTAAATTTTGAATCTTTATGTTTTTAGGAAAAGACATGAATTACAGAAGTTTAGAAGAATTCTGGAGTTTGTATGTAAGTCAACATTCAAAAGCATCAACTCGTCGTTGGCATTTCATTGGTACAATAATTTCTATCTTCTTTTTAATCAATGCAATTCTCTTCAAATGGTGGTTTATTTTGTTTGCGCCTATTTTTGGGTATGGTTTGGCTTGGTATAGTCATTTCTTTATTGAAGGGAACACCCCAGAGACATTTAGACATCCGTTTTGGTCTCTTTTATGTGATTTCAAGATGTTTAGGTTGATTCTTACTGGCCAAATGGACAAAGAAATCAAAAGGCTTGGAAAAAGACCTGTGTTGCAGGTCTTTTGATCAATCCAACTTGTTATTCATGTAATTGTTTGTCAAAGTTTCAACTGGTAGTTGTGTTGTACATAGAACAGCGTCACTGGGACTCTACAAGACTTTGCAGAAATCTCCACAACACCGTATTAGTTCGTTGATGTCAGTCAGTATCATTAAACCCGTTTGTCTTATTTCTCCACCATACATACAGGCACTTCAATTCATAAATCATAAATATATGAATGGAAAGTCAGATATGATGTTTGATGTAATTGTCTGTGGAATTGAAGTAGTAAGAACTTGTGGGTTTCATAAGTTCCATTGTTATATTCGAGTTAGTAAGCTAGTCTTGTTCTGGTGCGGCTAAGGAACTCGTATGATGATATTTCACTCTTGTGCTCCTCTGGCCAATATAAATTCACACCATAGATGGTTCGAGGATCTAAGGATGTTTCTTCCGGTATTAAGAGCTGCCTGCCCCTGCTGAAGCACGCCTCTTTGGCTCGTCCCATTGGAAGTACACCGAATTTGTAAATTGAAGTGCTGCCAAGTTTAAGATGAAGTTTTTGTATATCTCAACTATATTAGCTGACAATTTCACTGGCTCATTTTATTTCTGTTTTGAATTCACTTTCAAGAAATTTAGAGAATTTCATGGCTTTATGAGAGCAAATGTATAAAAATATATCTTCCTGTTTGGTTACTTTGGTGTCTCAATTAGTTGTGTTATATAAAAAAGTCGATAGTTAATGTCATTCAGATTACTTTCTTTTGCTCCTGTCAAAAAATGTCATTTTTTTTATTATTATTTTTTTATAAACGCTGATAATATTATTAAGAAGCTAGCAAAATTTGTTTTAAAAAAAAAAAAAAAAAAAAAAAAAAAAAAAAAATTACAGAGACTCCCAGAAGAGGAAGTTCAAAAATCTGCAGACTCTAGCTACTTTAGCTAACCTATCAACAGAACATAAAAAATGGTCTTGCAACATATTTAACTATAACATCAGTTCTGACTTGAAAGTAAAGAACAACAACATTGAAAGAGATTTTGAACTCCCCAGTTCATGGCAGATTTTGGATGAGAACCATTACCAGCTGTAACTAGATTATAGCAATCACTGATGATGCAAAAAAGAAGTGTTGCTTAGTTCTTATATCCAATTCAAGGCAACATGGAGAGCTTTAACTTCTGCATTTAAGGTGTGTTGCCCAGCCACTTCCTCCCCTGACATGTCTGGACTGTAGTTATCTGCAGTATTCAAAAGAACAATCCCATATTCTTCAATGTTATGAATTTTCATGAAAGATCAAAGTTCTGTGTGAAATCAATTTTCTTTTGGATATCAAGGAATCAATTCCTTAGCTGTTGTTTCAAGGTGCTGTTCTAGTGCCAAGTTATATAGCAAATCAAGTCGGTGTCTACAAAATTTACAAGAACAAAACTGTGCCCACGTCAATCATGTTTACTCTTCTCTGATCTGATCAATATTTTATAGCAGTTGCAATTACGCAAACAGTTCCTAGATCAATATTTTATAGCAGTTGGATAAAGATCTGTGGGAAACAGCCAAATATATAAAAGAAAGCTAATGGAAGAAGCGATAATCAAAACTTCAAATACAAATAAGGCCACTTAGACCTGAATTTTTATAGCAAGGACAACCCAAAAGAAAACTAGTTACTGGACGATCCCAGTGGACCTGCGGGTTGGTGCTCATGTGGAGGTTGAGGCTGTGCTGCTCCAGAAGGTTGCTGCTGAAATGGGGGTTGAGGCTGTGGTGCCCCTGAAGGTTGCTGGTGATATGGAGGCTGAGGCTCTGCTCCCATAGGTGGTGGTGGTTGAGGACCAAGTGGCTGATGAGAGTACTGCTGATAAGGTGGAGGTGGGGCCATATACCCATATGGTGGATAGTAAGGTGGGTAGTGGCCTTGCATTGGTGGTCGCTGGTAAGGGTAATGAATGCCTTGCTGGGCATCACTTAATCCACTTGAACCGCTGCTTGAGCCTTCCTGGGATGGGACTACCGCACCCATCCTCTGAGGATCCATAGATGGGTAATAAGCTCTCTCGGGTTGTGGTGGAGGTGGGATATTGAAATAAGACATAGGTGCCGAGGGTTGGTCGTGAACCCCTGGGGGTTGGACTTGATTCTGCTGCTGCGAGATGACTGCCCTAGGTAGTAACCCCCCATGAGTTAGTGCTTGCTGTCTTGCAGCTTCATCATCTTGGTTCTCTAACTCTGCCCTCTGCGCCTGTGATCTCCCCCACAAAAGCTTAAGCCTCAAACCATTTATGACCAGTTTATTTGAGAGCTCTTCTGCAGCCTTCTCTGCACCCTCTCTAGTCGTGTAGGTTACAAATGCACATGCTCGCTGGAGTACCATCCTCACGGACTCAATCTCTCCATGAGAATAAAAGTTATCTCGCAAGTCCTGCTCAGTGACTCTGGCATCAAGCCCACCAATGTATAAAGTTTTGATGCTTTGATCATCCGGGGGAGCAAGCGATGGCATCTCACCTGCCTTATTCAGCAACTTTGCTGCAACCGGATCATTTACCCTGCAAACAATACAAACAACAGAAATGAGCAATCAATGATGTTAATACATCCGACTTAGGATGGCATTGCTTGTGCTTGTCCAAGTATGACAAGATAAGTGGAAATTTAAACAACATGTTGTTTCCAGTGGTTAAGGATAAAATAAATAGTAGTCTAAATAAAAAAAGTATGTTACCATATACTAGTCCGGCATTCTATATGTATTATTCAGGTAAAGGAACTCAAAAGACCGAGAGGACATGGACCGAAAGTAAAAATGTCACAATATGTAAATGGTTCTAAAGAGATCCAAATTAAATAACAGCTTGGTCGTCACCGTGGAAAAAGACAGGAATAGGAGGAATCTTTCAACTTTAAAGCATATGAGTGTACAAAGCTAAATGGTCAATGAATTGATGACCACACGATTAAGAAAAAAAAGGGAAAATAATGGGAAAAAACCCTGTTATACTGACAGAGATACTTATATGAGAAACAAATTATGGCATCATATATGATAAATCATGTACCATACATACCCGTAATAACGATCTTTTATATTCTGCTGGGACAATTCCCCAGTTATGGGCATTTCGTGCCGGTAAGGACATTCAGCGCCTCTGGTACATTCGCCTCGAACAAAGAAACTGCAAACATGTGCTCGATTTCTCTTGTAATATGGAGTTGTCCTTTGTAGCTTCAGAATAGTATCATTGGGGCGTGCCTTTCCATAAGAAGATTCGTAATCAATTCCAGCTCTAGCCTGCGGTAAGCATAGCAATAGCAAATAATTTAGCTAAGAACCCTGCCTGTACAGAGTAGATAAGAAAAATAATCAATAAAACTAATACATTATGCCTACGCTACTTGCATTCTATATGTACACATAGCCCGCAACTTTAACAGAGCGCTTCAACTTTTTTAAATAGAAGGAAGATGGAAACTGTAAATCATACCCTCCGATCGTGCTCTTCAGCAAAATACTCCCTATTGACATCACTCTTTGGAATAGAGTCATTTGAATCAATGGCTAGAGCAGTATCCCGAACTTGCACCGGTAACCCATACTCCAAATCCAAAAGACACACCTGACACACATTTTTAAGCTTACTGCAGGTCTGGCATACCTCGGTTTTCTTAAACCTAGCATCACGACCAGGCCTCCACCTAAAAACAGTGAACGGCCGGGTACATATCTTGCATTCTTTATCATAATCTGCTTTAGTCTGCATAATACAAACCACCAAAGCAAACAAAATGTTAATCACTATTCTAATTAATTTTCCATTGAACTTGCAATATTCATTAGGGCTGCAATAAATAAGAGCATGGTATACATGGAATAGAAACATGTAATCCAACAGGAAACAGACAATTTACAACCAGTATCGTGGTTTACACTACAGTTTCCGAACTGATGTACAACTTTATAGTTGAGCTTATATCATATTAGCTTCCTCATTTCTAAGGTTCCAAAACAGAGCCAGAGGACTCAGAACTAAGGTACTAAACGTCTAGCTCGGATTTGAGAAACTAGGGTTTATAGAATCAACCAAATTATCAAATCAAATTCTAAGTACTACAATCTCTAATAATACAACCAGACACGATGAATTAAACAAACAAATAATCTAATTACAGAAAAAAATTGAGGAATTTTCAAGGGTTCATGAATTTTGGGGGTTAGGGTTTTGAATCTACACTAAGAAACCGAATAAAAGACAGAATAATCTAGGAATGTTATTTTACCATTCGGACGTAAGGATTATCCCCAAGACAAGATTCACAAATAATGGGAAAATCGGAGCGTTCCCAGCCATCCGCTTCTAGATCTCTAAGAAATCTATGAGCCATTGTGTGTTTACTGGTTCTCACGGAAAGTAACTGATTAATCTCTTTGATCTGATTCAACAAACCCTTGATTGTTTACAACGACAGAGAGAGAACTGGATATTTTGCCCTAACCCTAACAACGATGAGGTTTGGGAGAGAAATCTGATGAGGAAAAGAAACGTTCTCCGCGCTCTTAATCACGAAAGGCCGAAACCGAGTTAATATACGATAAGGAATGTGTTATTTAATGACTATCATTTCAATAAGGATCACCCGAGCATCCATACTTGCAGGCAGGGTTATACATGATGCAGCTTGGTACGGATTTGGATGAAACCAAAACCCAAGGGCAACGATTTTTAAGTTTTTGAAATCGTATCAAACTCTTTCATAAAAAGTTTGGTTTTAAAAATAAAAATAATATTAGTATTTAGTACATATGAGTTACAATAACCGTTTATAATTCATGCCTTGTACACGGTTAAAAAAATTTATCGCAGTGTATACTTCTTAAGGAGTATCTACATGACATCTCATTAATGCTATCACTTGTAAACAAACAATCAAAGGATCAAATTGTTTTTGTTTCGTGTGGAGTTGATTTTGATTAATAAAATTCAATATTATCTTGTTCGATATTAGACTTCCACGGTACAATTAATTATAAAATGGAAAAATTAAATTAAAGAGTGAAGAGAATGGAGTGGGATTAATTAGGTTAGGACATATTCTAATAGTCATAAATAAAAATAATCTAATGACTAATATTAACAGTTTTACCAACAATTTTCGATTCGGTTTTGTGCTAAACCAGAACCATACCAAAATCATCGGTCTTCATAAAATTAAAGCCATACCAAGTCGTTGGATAGATGGTACGATTCGGTGTAGGCTTAAACGGTGTGGTATGTGTGATTTAACAACGGCTTGTACCATACCATGTATGTGACAACCTGGAAAAAATTTCGCTTCCAATTGACCGTGGAGTTCGGTCAACTGACAAGTTCCAAATCCTCTGAGCTGCTATTAAAGAATGTACATATCAAAAACAGTTTGTAACAAGAGTATAAGTCATGGTATTATTAAACATATCCCAAAAGATGTTCATTTACATAAAACATAAACCATTTATGCATAAAGTAGCAGTTAAAGGGCTTTTGTAACCGTACGATAAAATGAACAAGTTTCTCAACATCAAACCTTTTTAAACATGACACTTACTTATCTACTTACAACACCCTTTTTACAAATTACAGCAACAATAAAATGCAGTAACACTTTTACAAATCAACCCAGATACACATGAATATATACATGAACACAAAGTGAGCGTACTCACTTTGACCTCCAGAGCTCAACGCACTAAGCTTTAGCAAACTTACTGCCTCGAGCCGCTCTCGAACTCTGTGGAAAACAAAACAAAAGAGGTGAGCCATAGCCCAATAGAGGGATAAAGGTACGATAACACGAGTATAAAGATTACCAAATAACAATAACAATAAGATATCAAATTGAATAAAGTATAAATAATGCGTTAAGTTGATGAGCACATCCGTATCGAAGTATCAAAGGCCTTGAAAAGCCAATACACAATCGAAATCATCTAGAATAAGTGAGTTAGCAATAATATAATGTGATGGTCCAACCAACTATCGAGGTTTATCAGAAAACCACTCTATTGTCCTAGACGATCTTCCGTAGGTCACCATTAATATGGATTGCCCCTTATGGGCCCGACAAACTCATCAGTAGGGTTCGTAACCAAGAGGATGCTCAACACAATTGATAAATAGTTCGCAAGCATTGTTAAATACGAATATCGAACAAACCATCAACAAATATTGATTCATAAACCATGAAAGCAACTTACCTTAGCTTTCCCCGCATAAAACAAGCTCATAAATACAGGTAAGTATTAAATCATAGCTTTCCCCGCATAAAACAAGCTCATAAATACAGGTAAGTATTAAATCATAGAGTTGGGCATAAACTCAGAACCATTAAGTTTATTCAAATCAAAGAGTTTGCAAAAAAAGTTTGTTTTAAACCACTTATACTCAAAAATTACCATGGGCTTCATTTCAAATCAGAATTCGACAAATCTTGGTATTTTCGAAACTAGAAAATGACTCACTTCATACAAAAATCATTAGCAAAAAGAATAAATTCAAGAACTCAAACAACAAAAGAAACATAATGTAAAACAAGAATATAATTTTCAAAATATCAAGTTTGGACAACCTGTGCTCAAAAATTTGTGTAGGATTCATTACACGATGAAAAGGAGTGATTGTTAGCTCATTTTGAAGAAGAAATGATAAAGTATAATATAAAAATTATAAGCAAAAATAACAAGTTCAGTAAGTAGTCTAAATCACGCTGAAAACGTCTGACAGTAAAAACGTTACAGAGAAACTACAATTTTGACAGTCCACGCTTAAAAATTCACACAGACCTTATTACCTATCCGAATTTATTGATTCTTAGCTCATTTTAAATAAGAAAAGATACGCTATCACATAAAATTTATTAGTAAGAATGATAAGTTCAGGAACCTGTCGAAATCACTGCAGAGAAGCCTGACAATGCAATTGCTTCAGAAAAACTATGGTTTTGATAGTATTTATTTGAAAAATAACAACTTCATTACTTATTGGAATTCATTGGTTATGGAATCATTTGAAAGTAGATATGGCCCTCTTTTATATAAAAATTACAACCAAAAATAAGGGTTACAAGAACTGAATGAAGTACTAGTCCCAAAACAGGACAAAAAAACGTTTAAGAAACCCTTGAAATGCCTTAAATTGAATTTCATGAAGAAGTAGAGATCAATTCCAATAAATTGAGAGTACCCATAGCTATAATTTAGAAGTAATATGATTTAAATATAAAATTAGAAGAAAACCCTACTTTTTCATGAACCCTAAAACCAGATTTAAGAAGAACAATCATGAATTCGTTTTAAAACATTAAAAAATCATCATATATAGTATAAATAAGAGTATGAAGAAGCTTCAAATTACACTGAACATGAAATAAGAGAATCAAAATCATGAATATAAGATGGGGACAGTTCCAAATAAGAATTTCCCCTACCTTTTGTAGAACAAAAGCTTCCAAAGCTACCAAATCGATCCAAACGACCAAACGACGTAAAATAGGTTTCAAATTTCAAGTTTTTGTGAAAAAAAATTCTTTTCTTTGCTGTGAGAAGAAAGAGAATGCAAGAGTGAAAGAAAGGGCTGGTTTCTACTTGAAATTCACATGTAAAAGCTTATTCAAAGAAAATGAAATGTCCAAAATGCCCCTGTTTCGACTCAAACTTGTCGTATAAACTTGGTGGGTGTCATTTTGGCGCGATTTCGAGTTTAAATAATTTTATTGGTGTTTGTATATGCTACGGGCAGGCTCACACGAAAAGAAACATAGTTTCTCAACAAAATAAACAGGTGTTTCGAAACCCAAACACAAAAACAACTAAATTCACGCTTCAAATTGTGTTATTCCTAGTATTCCAATCCAAGTTGATTAGGCTCACATTCTAATACTTTAAAAAAAAAATAATTAGGTATTACAATGTACATCCCTACTTGTAGGGTGTTTGGAAGGTGAGAAAATGAATCATATTTTCAATAATCAGATTCCCCAGGGAAAGGAATCATAAACCTACCATTCTTCATGAGATTTGAATTCCTTTATTTTGGGGGATTTTATTCACATTCTCTCTTTATTCTTATTAATCAAATACATGAATTGTATTCTCAGAAAAATGTAATTCCCTCTATGAAAAAAATTCAATCTAATGATTCCAATACAATAGGCACTAAATATACAGTCCAACCCGATTCCGAATTAGAAAGTTTAGTCTCGAAATTATTCGAATTATGAAAGATACATAAATAATCACCACATGGGGGTGAAGCTGGATATAGACAAGGTAGATATGCAAATTTAAACAAAAATATTTATAAGTGTTACATATTAATAAATTTGTAAAAAGAATTTTAATCCTAGATAAACGTGGAAGAAAGATAAGTTATCACCAAAGTAAAAAAGAAAAATAAAATGTTTTTAAAAGTGGAAAAAACTATCCCAATCGGCCCTGGGTTAAGAAAAAAATTAATAAATCATATAAATATTTATTATTTTTTACATTTGTTTTTTTAATATTTTTATTATATTGACCTAAATTTTTATTTAACATTAATAAAAGATTAAGATTTAACTTAAAAGGTTGATAATCGTTAAATTTAGATTTTACAGGATTTAACCAAAATTTTATTGAATTAATTTCTTATTTACCATGATTCTCTGAATAGTTAATTTTGTTTATGTATATTTAGTTGTTTTTGTAAACGTAGTTGTTACGATTTAGATAATATATACCTAAGATATGAAAGCATAAATATCAAAGAGCAAGACCTAAATCAATAATATAGAAGATCAGTGTATGAACTAACATCATATCCCCTGGTTTTAAGGCTAGGGTTAGTAAAAATAAACTAACATATCCAGTTGTTTGTGAGTAAAAACGATTTGAGGGTAAAAGTGGAAATGGTGAAGAAGGATAATACTAGTCAGAGCAATGAGAGATCAAGTTATGTCAGTCGAAGCAAGTCACTCGATTAAACACCAAATCGCTTAAACATCATACATTTGTACTGGATAAGTACTTTTAAGATTCGAGAAATCAATTTGTACGAAATCAGCCTAAATCAAGAAATGACTGTTCCAATTTTATTTCGGTCACAAAGGAAGGTGAAAGGTTGATTTGTAGGGAGAGAAACAGAGAGAGTAGTGAGGTCAATGGAATTGAATGCCAGTGATGGTTGTATGTGTTTGAAATGTTGTAAAAGACCTATGATAGCTTTGTGATCCTTTGAGTTCTTATCAGATGAAAAAACTTTTATTCTTTATCAATAGGTTGAAGAACCTATTTATAGCATTGGAAGTTAACACATTGATCTCGTAAGTGGTGGAAGTTGTAGAGGAGTGGGGGAGTATAGAAGTGGAGATCATATGTTGATAACCAATTTCGTGTTAGTGGGACATGACAGTTGTGCGACCACTATTCCCTTTACTCCTTCAACTGCCGACATGACTTTTTACTTTCTCTCGTGGGTGTATCGTTACACCACACATGTTGTAGGCCGCCAAAACAAAACCCTAGTGAATACCCCCATGTGACATAATTTATCACGAGCATGGTTGAGTCTACTTTGTAGACGATTGGTCAGTTGTTGACCTAGCTAGACTGTCAGTCTTAGCATGTTGATGAGTCTAGCATGTTGACTCATTGATGAACGAAGAATTAGTTGTGTGCTGAGACAAGCACTGATGCTTAATAAATTATGGAATCTGATTAATGTTGACACTGGTAGTAGTTGTGTTGTATCATTATATCGCAACGATACTCGAATGATGTTTGTCATTCGAGCCTCAAGTATCGTGAGTGCTTGGTCGTGCGAGCACCAAGTCGCATGAGCGCTTGGTTATGTGAGCACCAATTCGAGTGAGTTCTTGGTCATGCGAGCACCAAGTCGAGTGAGTGCTAGCGAATTGTAAAATATTTAGTTTCGTCAGAGTAAGACAAAACTGAGGTTATTTAAATATTGGTAGCGAAACCAATTGAATTAAACCCTAATATGCAGATGAATCATGGCAGATGAACCATGCCAGATGAACAATAATATATGAGTAACTAGTGGAGAGACCAACTAGATAAGAGGGAGAATCTCAAAGAAGGAGGACCGACCAAGGTGGTGGGACCGGTCAAAATAGGTCCAATCATGGATTAAGCACGAATTTGGTAGTCAGTAGGACTATGCTTCGTGTATCATGTCGTCTCTACATAGATCTGCAGAGCTATATGTTTGAAGCAAGAGATTAGGCTTTGGTAGAAAGAGATAAGAGTTTTAATGGAAAAAGGAAACCCTAAAAAATAAAATAATAAAGTTTTTTTTTGAGAAAATATGAGAGTGTGGACCGACCAAGGGAGGTCCGGCCGGTTGGTGCCGGTCCGAAAATCTCCCTATTTTTTTTATTTTTTTCTCTTCTATGCTCTTCGCGCTATGCTTCGAAGAGCATTATTGTTACTTACATCCGTGGGCGTTAGTTTTTATGAAAATTTCAGACATGACGTCTTTTAGTAAAAATATCGTAGATTCTTCAAACGATGTCCGTTTTTGATGATCAGCCCCAATTCGGAATCATAAGATCGCTGGATACATTCTATCGCGAAAGGATTTAGGTTTCGATCTCGTTTCGGTCGCCAAACGGAGCAAACAGTAACCTTTTAGATGAAATTCTAACAGTTTTCAAATTGTAGTTCGACTAGAGTTTGAATCATCTCTTAGAACGTTATTATGACTAAGATTCCCTTTTATTATGTTGTAGTGGACAAATAGGGGAACATATGTTGTTTAGAACATTTTTCCCCATTCCACACTTATTGTCACGTTTTTGCAAGGTGACATGACAATGTGTCGGAAACCAATATTAGGGTTTCGTTGTATTTCAACCAATATTGGGTTTTTTAATGCGACCAATATTGAAATTGTGCATTGTGTAGGCTTAACCAATCATTATTGGAGCTTTAGATTTGCATTTGGCGCGACGGTGACCTAGTGCCTACACAAAGATGTGATGTTTCGACTTAGTGCATCCGTGTGCAGCTTGTTATGCGTTATGATCAATCAATGTTATTCAATTAGAGTTTGAATATTGATATAAAGTTACTCTAAATATTCAACCAGGGAATATAAAAACGAATTAAGTTGTTCTATACTAGTAGGCAATCTATCCAGGAGCATTAACATCCACTCAGGAACAAAGAAGTGTTCTGGATGTTTATTGTTTAGTAAGAGATCATCTGGGAAAGAATTGTAATCAACACCAATGATACTTTGAGGATAATGATGCTCAATACTAGTGATTAATTCATCAAGAAGATGCCTTATCATTGTAGATGAGTAAGCACTGGGTTACACAATACTAGTGTTGTATATAGAATATTGAGAGCTCAACCGGGTGAGACTCTAATATCATATGTGTATTTTTAGAGAAAGTGCAGGATCAGTGTGAGATGCTTGTAGTGAGCGTTCGATATTTTAATTCTCTTGTGAAATATAAGATATGAATTCTATGCTTTTGTTGTCGGGTTAATAGCATAGACAAAATCATATATTATTTATATTGATTTTACTACTGAGTAGATACAATTTTACTATTTTCTCCTTTATTAAAAATTACACCAGTATATTTTTAAATCTACACTAATACATTATATATGACCGCATCAGTTGTCCGGCTTTGCCTTTTGGCTTGTCTGTTGCCATATGTGAATACTGGTACCTACATTCTATCTGATGCCATATGTGATAGAGTAGTAAAATTGATTCTGGTTGCTTCCCTTTGAGCTGGGATGCATTTTTTGGTATTCATGCCAGTTTATTTTTGGTGTGTTTCTCGTTGTCCTTCGTGTATGTTGTTCTTTTATGCATAGGGATGTCCAGTTACTTTCGTTGCTTCCCCATGTACTTTTAAATGTTCTTTGGTTTATGTTGTCTTCTTCATTTTTTCGCTTTATTTTTTTACTACCCTGTTGGAGCTTTCGTTTTTCGCTATGGTTATTACCCCTATGGAGTTTCATGGTTTTGTTGCTTTTAAATTACCCAGTTGTTTCTTCGTTATTGATTAGTAACCCCCCCCTCCTTTTTTTTTTGGCAGAGATAGAGGTTCAAGTTGTTGGAAGCATGTCTCGTTTAGACCACTCTGGAGTTGCTCTATTAGTGGTCGATGATTCTCCTAATATGTCTCCCTTTTTTTTTGGACTTCAATGTTTGACCTTCCCCTTACTCGTTTATTTCGCTTGTTTCTATATTTTCTTCTAATGTTGTTTCCGTTATACTTTTGTTTTCTACGGGGCTTGAATATGTTTGGGTATCGCCTTAGTATGTCAAATCGCTAGAGGTGTTACCGAAAGTTACTCTGGCCCGTCAAGATTTGACTCACGATCGATGGTGGGTCGCTGAGAAGGTTTTTGCTAAGAAATTACGTCTATCGGATCCTGGATCCCGTGGTATTACCATCGTAGATGCTCGTTTGGAAATGAGAGGGGCGAAGGCCACCTTTTGAGAAACATTTCATCAAATTCATAGATGCCCGCGATCACTTGAATTAGATGTATGACCTTCAAGTAGTGTATAATGATTTTATTTGTGACCTTTACCCCGATGCATCGTACTATTCTTTTTTTCTCTTATATGCGATTTTTGCCTTTCGCTTTCGTTTTTTTTTTTTTTTTTTTTTTTTGACTAAAAAAATCGATTCATTAATTACAGAAACTAATTAAATTTAATAATTTTTTACAATCTTCTACTAAAGTGTGACAGGACCAAGGGATCGAAGTAGTGGTGCCGTTGACGTCATCTATGAGCGTCTTAGCATCTCCTCGAAACAAAATGTGGTTCCAGCCTTTCTCTTTTGCCCAGCATATAGTTTCTCTCAAAGCCATAGTTTCCGCCTGGTGGCTAGATCCAACCCTAGCCACTCCTGACCAACCTGCAATGAAAGAGCCCTTTGGAGTGCGGGCTACTGCTCCATATCCTGCTACATAGTTATTTTTTGAATAAAATCCATCAAAATTTATAATAACATAATCAACATTTGTAGAGACCCATGTGGACACAAGTCCCTTTTCAGAAATAATGGCCTTCTGAAGATTTTTCCACTGATTCGTCTGAGGTTGGGGGGAGGGGGCATGTGTGGTTGTAAATGTGGCCTGACTGATAATTGTACTGGATTGACGGGATCTTGTCGGCTGGATTGGGTTTTGGATTGTTGGATGGTAAACTGGGGTAGCTTCCCTAATGGATGTGGTAACAGCTTTTGAGTTTTCTTGGATGTAATGATCGACTGGATTTTGATAGTGGACTTTGGGGATTTGGCGATTGCTATTACCTGACGAGAGGTGACTGAGGTTGCCTTGCGGCTGAGAAACGGGATGGGGGTGGGAGTCATTTGGATTCGAGAGTTGGAATGGGGTAGTGGGATGAGTATGAATGGTATTGATAGTTTGGGTATGAGGAGAGACCATGGTTTTGGCTAAGATATGAAGAACTGTAATGGGATTGGGTTTTGCATCATTAAAGATTATGTCGCACCTATGCTTCCAGATCCTCCAGATAATATGGGCAATATAGGCAATTGAAATTTTATCTTTAAAGGTAATCATGATGTTTTGCTTTTTCCAAGATTTTATCCAATCTAGTATGCTATTGTAAGACATCATATTGGTATACAAATTGGGCCAAATGGTCAACCATACTTTCTTTGCTAGCTCACAATGGATAAAAAGGTGGGTGCTGGTTTCCACATGTTTGTTACAAATTGGACAAAGTTGATCTTTTGTATCCCTATGTTTGAAAATTTTACTTCTAACCTTTAAGGTTTGTTTTACCAATTTTCATATGAGAATATTTATTCTGTATGGGGTTTTGATTTGCCAGATTTTTTTCCATATCCCAGCTTCCACTTGACAAGTTCTAGATGGGGACATATTGTTTTGGACTAATTTTTTATAAGTGGAAGTTACAGAGAAATTTCCATTGGTGGTAAGATTCCAGCCCATTTCATCCTTTGCACCCTGGAGAATAGGAATGGTTGAGATTTCTTCAATTTGGATACTGGAGAAAAGATTCCTGATAATGGGAGAATTCCAGGAAAGGGTATTATGGTCAATGATCTCACTTACCCAGACAAGCCCAGAGTTTCTTTGGCCTTCAGTAACTTCTTCAGTTTTCATACTTTTAGCCAGTTATAATCCCAAATCTTGACTTTGGTCCCATCGCCTATAGACCAGAAATGATAGTTTCGGATGTTATTTATGCCTTTTAAGATTCCTCTCCAAATCCAGGTATCTCTAGTATATTTTTGAGCAGTCAGGGGGCTGGAATCGGGGAAATAGCGAGCTTTCAGAACCCTAGCCCAAAGGTCGGTCTCATTGTGAATTAGTCTCAAAGCAAGTTTAGTGAGCATGGCTTCATTAAACCAGTTTATATTTTTAAAGCCTAATCCTCCCATGCTCTTTGGCTGACAAAGAGAGTCCCAGGACTCCATTGAATGGCCAGTGGTATTGCTTTTCCCAGTGTTCCAGAAAAATTTCTTTGGATTTTGTCCATAGAATTTATAGATTTCTTTGGTATATCGAGACAACCCATCTGATAATTGGGAAGGGTATTTATGACCGATTGGATCATGGTGGCACTTCCTGCTTGGGAAAACATCTTTGATTGCCATCCTTGGAGTCTGGTTTCCATACTCCTCAGGATAAATTCAAAAGTTAAAGTTTTGGCTTTTTTCCGGAAAAGCAGAAAGCCAAGGTATTTTTCCTCTTTCGTCATCCTTGGCATGTCAAGCCATTTTCCCATTTCTTCCTGAAGGCCCTCTCCAATATTCTTACTATAGAAAATTCCGGATTTGTTGAAATTTATGCATTGTCCACTTGATTGGCTAAAACCTTCTAAAATGGAAAGAAGGTTATTTACCTCCACTTTATTGGCCTTGATAAAGATAAGACAATCATCCGCGAAGAGGAGGTGAGATATCGGGGGGCCCGATATGGAAATTTTTGTTCCACTCAGAACACTCATATCATTTGCGCTGTCTATCATCTTAGATAGGGCCTCCATGCAAAGTATGAAAAGATAAGGAGAAAGAGGGTCCCCTCGTCTTATGCCTCTGGATGGCTTGAAAAACTTGCAAGGCTCTCCGTTAAGAATAATGGAGTAGGTGGAGGTAGAAATGCATTGGTTTATGAGGTTGCACCATCTTTCAGAAAAACCCAATTTCCTCATTACAGCCAAAATAAACGACCATTCTATCATATCAAAGGCTTTGCTCATATCCAATTTAACCCCTAAACTGGAAGAATTTCCTTTTTTCCTTTTCATTGCCTCTACCACTTCTTGGGATATGATAACATTATCATGAATATTTCTGGTAGGGATAAAGGCCGATTGGGCCGGGGAGATTATTCTATTGAGGATAGGTTTTAGTCTGTTTGCTAGGATTTTTGAGATAATTTTATAGATGGTATTGCAAAGACTAATGGGTCTGAAGTCAGCTGGGGTTTGAGGGATTTTGGTCTTGGGAATGAGAGAAATATAGGTGTTATTTAGTTCTTTTAAAATGTAGCCAGTTACTAAAAAGGCTTTGATAGCTTTGATAACATCGTCCCCCACGATTTCCCAATTGTGTTGATAGAACCCGGCTTGGAAGCCATCTGGTCCAGGAGCTTTCCAAGGTTTCATACTCTTAATGACACTTTGTATTTCTTCTGAGGTTGGAACCTCAGTTAGAATATCATTTTCATGTTGAGTGATTGTAGAGTTGAAAAGATGCATGATGTTTGGATCTATTTTTTTTTTACTGGTGGAGCTGATTTCTTCGAAATGGGAATTTAGAAGGGTTTCGAGCTCTTCCCTGTTTTTAATCCACTGATTATTTTTGTTTTTAAGACTGACTATGTTGTTTGTTTTTCTCCTATAATTTGTAATAGCATGAAAAAGTTTTGTGTTTCTGTCAGCTTCCTTGATGAAATACTCTCTCGATTTTTGGATCCAAAAGCTTTCCTGGATATCATACCAATGTTCCAGCTCCTTTTCCAGACTTTTTTGGATTTCTCTATCACTCTCTCTAGTGTTGTCCCTGAGGTGCAAAAGTTGTTTCCCTATGTTTTCAATTTTTCCTTCTATTGAGCTGAAAGAGGTTTTTTCCATATCTGAAGGGCATTCCTGGTGTTTTTAAGCTTTTGGGTGAAAATGAAAGCCTCGGAACCTTTGGCCTTTGATTGCCAGCTCTCAGCAATTTTATCCTTACAGGAGGGTTCTTTTTGCCAGCACTCATAGAACTTAAAATACGATTTTAATTTCTTTTGAGTTACCTCGGTTTCTAGCAAAATTGGGTTGTGGTCCGATCCGATACATGGCAGATTTTGGATGATGGAAGTAGAGAAACGAGACTCCCATTCCTGGTTGACTAGGCCCCTATCTAAATGTTTGAGAATTAAATTTTCTTTCTCCCTATTATTGGACCAGGTATACTTTGGGCCAGAGTGTTTTAATTCTATGAGACCCGCTTCTTGGATAATGGCCGGGATGGGATCTTTTCGGCTATCCGAGTCTTCATGGCGATTGCTCGCATCGTCACCCGAGAGGGTAAGATTGAGATCTCCCAGAATGATCCAAGGGTATTCGATGTCCCTGCTCATTTCCAGTATGTGATCCCACTGAGCTTTTTTAGGACCATAGATGATTTCACCATATAAACAAGTTATGTAGGTTTCTTCTTCATTAGGGCAAATTTTTATTCTAAGGTTCACCAAATTTCTGACATTATACGTTATCGTGATGTCGAGGTTATCTTTCCACATGAGGGCTAGGCCGCCTGAGAGACCACGGGAAGATTGTGCCCACATATTAGGATAACAGAAATGTCTTAGGTGATTTAGAGTTTTTCCTCATTGTTCTTCGTTTCTGCTAAGAAGATGATATCCGGATTAACTTGTTTTATGGTGTTTTTTAGATGATGTTTTGTTTTTATTCCTCCTAATCCTTGGCAGTTCCATGATAGGATTTTCATTTTGCGAAATTTTTGGGGGCACAAATGATCTGTTCTTTTTTCCTTGGTGGTCTTTTGGTTATCTAGGGCCTGGGTACCATATTTTGGGTATTTTGGTCCAGTTTGGGCGTTTTTATGGAATGAATTTGAGGCCCAATATCTAACGGACCCAGTATGAGTGTTAAGGGTATTATTTATTTTATTACATGATTTAGAATTGGGTTCACAATTAAGATGAGATGAAAGGGCATATGCCTGCACTTGGTTGGGATTCTTATTCAATTGCCATAACAATACCCTTAAGCTAGGCCCATAATTTTTGTTGTTAACGAGGGAGAGGTGGGTGTTAGATTTCTGGGTAATGGTGGGCTGAATTTGTTGCTGGTGTGGGTTATTCAGCCAATGGAGATGAAACTTCTGAGAGGACCTGTTGGACTTGTTTTGATTAGGAATATCTGGGCTTAGACGAGTTTGTATACTGTTTTGGTAAAAAAAGTTGGGAAGGGCTATGATGTTATGGTGGATGGGATTTTCTTTGTTAGCTTTTCTGAAATTTCCTGAATGTTGAAATGCCAATATTAAAGCATGGGTGGGGTTGTCGGAGATGTTGACTTGCTGGATTTTCCTGGTATGAACTGGATGGATTCTGAGATTGTATCTTAGAAGGTTGCTGATTTTTGAGTGTTTTTGAGGTGTTTGGGGTGTTTTCTGAGATGATTTTTGAGAATATATCTCAAGCTTCTTTTGATTGTATGCCCTGTAGCTAAAGATGTAAATTCTTGGACTGTTATGAGTATAACATGTACTAGTTCCCCAATTCCTGACAAACTCAAGATTACCAAAGGGAGGGACCACTAGGTAGTGGATTTTGGCTATATGTTTGGAGACTAGCTCCCAGAGATTGTTTTTCTTTTCACAGTTTTTGGGTCTGTGATGGACAGGGTACTTCTTGATACTAAGTTTATTTTTGCAATCACTCACATGGATGAAGTAAAGGATTTTGAAACAGTAGAAAATGTAGTTCTTTTGGGTGGGAGGAATAGTTACCTGTTCTATGATGCTGCTTGAATGAATCCTTGGGGTTGCTCCTCCATGACTTTGAAGTGTATAGTTCTCCTTGTCATTGTTGTCAGAAGCTTGGTGGGCTGAGGTTTGAGAACTTGGGGCCTTTCCAGGGTTTCTTTGTCTCTTGCTGCCTCTGGTTTCCTGGAGTAGGTTCCAGTCATCCTCCAGGTTTGAGCAAACAGATGTAGGATGGTGCAGTTCCTGGGTTGGGCTGTTGTCTGTGATTGTTGTGGAGATGTTTAGGTTGGATATGTGTGAGCTGAGTGAGGATATTGAGAAGCCAGTTTTTGGTATCTGGAAAGGGGTTGAGTCTTCTTGCACTTTCCTTGCTCTTTCAACACACAAGTCCTGGCTATGGTTGATATGAAAGCAAGCATTACACAAGGATTTGGGTTTACCTTTGAAAAAAAATCTAACCCATCCTGTAACTCCTGCTAAGTTGCTGACTGTTATTCCTCTAGGCATAGCTTTGTCAACATCCACCTTTGTCAGCACCTTGACTATGTTGCCATGGGATGGATTGCCTGAGGGGGGGTCTATCATGATCACTTTTCCTACCAAGCCTGCCATTTTTGTTGGTATCTTCTTGCCATAGAATTCTGTAGGGATTTGACTGATGTGATTCCAGAAGAGTTGGTGCTGAAAGCTAAATTTTTTCATGTCTATGGTAGGATTCCATGGTTCCATTACCATGAGGTGGTCCATGAAAGTCCATGGTCCAGACTGGATGACCTCCTGGACATCTTTACTTGCTCCAAATCTGCATATGAAAAGATTTGGCCCCTCCTTTCTGACTTGCTTCAGCTGATACTTGTTCCATTTCTTGTATATCTCTCCTGTTACCTCAAAAGAGTCCAAGTTTTCCTCTGCATAAATTTTCCCCACTATTGAGTAGCTCCAATTTATATCTTCATCTTCCCCTTCATTCTCATCACTGGATAATTCATGGCTCATGAAAACCCTCTCATCATCAATTTCATCTTCAGAGAGACTTCCTATAGCTTTGCCCTTTCCCTGGCTTGCATCATTGAGTTTGGTAATTTTGTTAGGTTGGTTATGCTCCATAGTTGAGCCTTCTCCAGTATGGATTTCCCTGATCTTGATGCCTTTATTGTTGCTGCTACTATTTTCCATTCTTGTGATTTTTGGGACAGTGCATGAGTTTTGCTGTTTGATTTTTGAGGCAGTGAAGTATGATTTTTCTGGGTAGTTTTTTGTTTTGTATGTGATCCAACTGGAGTGAGATATATGAATATGTGGGAGGGGCCATTTAGTCTTGTTTGAGCAGGTGATATTATGTTGATGGGATGTGGAGGTTTGATCAGTATGGGTTTGGTGTTTGCTGGGATGGGACAAGCATTGACCCTCAGAAAAGTTTGATTTTCCTTAGTGAGGGATGCAGGGTAGGGGGCGGCTCATGTAGGGATATAAAGTATAGTCTATGAACTGAATAGAAAGTACTGCTATGGAAAGAAATGGCGGTGATGTTGATTGAAATAGTATTGATGGGTACCTGAATTATCTATTGGGTAATAGCTTCATACGAAGGGAGTTTCACACTTGTTGAAAAATTCATGGAGACTGAGCAACCTTCAGGATTCATCCTGCAAACATAGAAAACATGTAAAAAATTTAGTTAGCCATTAAAGAGGATTGGGAAATTTATAAAGCAGGAAACCAAAACAAAACAGAGCTGATGAAACTGGGGGGTTATCAATTTTAGGACATTTCTGGCTGTTGATTGGAAGAAGGGTTTGGGGGGTTATCAATTTTGTTATAACATTTCATGAATTTGAAGAGCAAAATAGGTCGTCTGGTACTAGAGCTGGAATTGATGGGGGATTTAATCAAACCATTTTGGGTCTGGAATGGATTGGGGGGAAACAGGAGAAAATACGAGCAAATTGATACTGGAAATTGGGGAAAAATTTAGGGCATATGAGCTGAAATTGGGGGAAAAATTAGGGCATTGAGCTGGAATTGGGGGAATTGGGATTATTTGGGTGATAGAAAATAAGGCAATTTAACTGAAATTGGGTGGAATAAGGTGATCTAATACTTGTGATCCTCGATTCTCAAGCTAGGGGAGTTGACTTTTTACAAAATTTCTGTGTGTTTCTTTATTATTCATATCTAGCCATGCATGACAAGCCATTAGTCAAATGACTAACTAAGCAAGTCTCATCCGACTTCACAATAGTAGTGACTAATGCTACAAAAATTACATGAGACATCAAAGATGTCACAAATGGGGGGATATTCACTAGGGTGTTGGTTTGACGGTCTACGACACTGCGGTGTAGCAATGCACCCATTACGAGAAATGTCTGGAATGTTCGACAGTTTGATAAGTAGAGGAGTGATGGGTATGTAACTGTCCAGTTTTCCTCACAATTACTGAAACACGATTTTCAACATACTCTTTATCACCTCCACTTTACCACTACTTCACAACTGCTACAACTTCCTATGAGGACAAGGTGAACGTTAATGTTATGTTATTATAAATAAATCATTTAATTTATTGAAAGAGGAAAAACAAAAGAGATAGAACATAGGACACAAAACACAAAAGTCGATTAATATGTTCTCACAAGAAAATCTTTTCTCTCAATCATACACAAAGATATTTTCCATTGCAGTTACCTACCTATCACACCTACTGGAGCCCAGCACTCCAACCTCAACACTTCATCTGCTTCCCTACCTAAGACCAATCCTTCTCCTTCCTTTGTGACCGAAACAAGACTGGAACGACCATTTCCTGGTTTAGGCTAGGATTGTACAGATTGATCTCTCGAATCTAAAAAAAAAATATTTATACAATACAATGTTTAGGGATTAGATGGATACTCATCTGCTCACCCCATTTTATTCTAATTTACCCTTCAAATTCGTTTTATGTATAAAGACCCCCGTATTGTCTGGTTTTAAGGGCATTCATGTGAAGGTAATTTAGTTTTGATTCTTCAGTCGGGCGCATCGTAGGGTTTTGGTGACCTATTTAACTGCAACTTCTCCTTGTTCTTCGCCTCATTTGAACTTGTCACTGTGAATATTTTTTGTTTTCGACTGGGTGGACACTGCACTCCGACAACTCACCAGAGGTTTAATATTAAATTTATGATTAAATAAAATGATGCTATTACTAGCACTTTGGCAACATTAAGGTTTACCATTAGAGATTTAAAGTTAAATTTATGACTAAATAAAATGATGATAACACTCCAACAACATTGAGGTTTGCAACCAGAGGCTTAAAATTAAGTATACGACTAAATCAAAACGATGCTAACACTATGGCAATATTAGGTTTTGCCACTAGGAGTTTTAAATTAAATTTAAGACAATATGAAATGATGCAAGCACTATGGTAACACTAAGGTTTTCCAGGAGCCAGGGGCGTTTTAAGATTAAATTTACGACTTAATTAAATTATATATGTCTTAGTTACCGTAGCGCGCTATTGTACCTTTGGTCCATTTTTACTTTAACTATTCCGTTCTAGCCATTTTCATTTACTCTTAACTGGATGGTTATGTGGCACTGCTTTTGTTGTGGTTTCAGTGTTTTTTTAATTTGTTTTCGTCTTTTACGTCTTCGTTTGGTGTTGTTTTTCGTCGTTGGTCCTAGATATCCATACCGAGCTCAATCAGTCGTATCGTTTATGTTGTTAGTTCCAGCTTGCGGATGTATGACGTTTGTTGTGGGGTTTAGGGTTTTTCCTTTTCGTCGGTTTAGTTTCATATCTGCTACGTGTTTTGTTTTTGTTTTTGTTTTTTATAGTGTTAATCTGATCTGGTTTAAGGTTAATGTTACGCTCATCTGAATCAACTCGTGGTTTACTATGCTATCCTTTTTTATGTGTCGTATAAATACATTTTTTATTTGTTTAAATCTGCTGACTAACTCTTTATTTTTTAAAAAGACTCTTATGTGGTCTTTTGTTTTGAATATGCATTTAAAAAGGTGTAACTTAGAATTTTTTTAAAAAAGCTATTTATAGTGATTTTAATTTTTTAGAAAGTCTTTTTTCTTTTTTTTTCTTATAAAGGTGTATAACTAAAATGTTATGTCTGAAAACATAGCCGAAAGGTTCTTTTGAAATAAAACTGATTATTTGTTTTTAAAGTGAAAATTAGGATGTAGTCGAAAAGGTTTGTCGAAAAATTTGGCCAAGTCCAAGAGGTTATTTCAAAGTGGAAACTATAAGAATAATTTTAATAGGTTTCTATAGACATTTTTTTTGAAAGGACATCCATAACACCACGAACCTTTTATAATTTTTTTCCTTTAAAAAAAGGTATAACCGATCCCCCTGTATCGGTGATAAAAAATGTAGTTGTTATAATCTATATTACATATACGAAAGCATAAATAGTAAAGAGCATGACCTAAAATCAAATCTCTCTTAATACTGGCTAGAGTTAGTAAGGATGCACAGGAACCGACCCGAAAAATCGCACCCGTCCGAACCCGATAAAACCGCGGATTTTAAAACCAAACCGGCCCGCTACGGGTTGGTATACGGTTTTGAAAATTCAAAACTCGGTCATCACGGGTCGGTTTACGGGTTTAGTGTAGCACCCGTCCGAACCCGCCCGTTTAACCCGTTTATTTTGAGCCGTTGATTGAGATTTAATCCTAACCATCCATCTATCATAAAAAGTTAAAAGCTTAACCTAATATATATTCCTTCATTCTCTCTCTTCAGTCTTCT
This sequence comes from Papaver californicum, assembly GCA_023531435.1. NCBI lineage: Eukaryota > Viridiplantae > Streptophyta > Magnoliopsida > Ranunculales > Papaveraceae > Papaver > Papaver californicum. The sequence continues at coordinate 2,791,134 of JAJJMC010007730.1, forward strand.
TCTCCGCCTTCAAGCCCTTCACGGCTTCACTTCCGTCTTCAGAGAATCAGAGCCAGAGGCGATCAGGCGACTGAAGTGCTTTTGAATCAGAGGAGATCTAGCGCTTGAACGTTAACCCATATGTGACTTAACTCTACTGCCAAATGTAGATACTGCATTAGATGACAAAGAACGTGGAGATATATCAGTTTATATTCCTGTTTCATTTTCGTCGGTTCAATTCACTTTATATCCAACAACAACTCGTCTTCTTCTTCTTCCATTTCCATTACTTAACCGCGTCATCTACTGTGTTCTAGAATAAACATCCTTTTCTCCGTCTTTAAAATCAGGAATAATATCCAGTTTGTTCCCTAATTCAATTTCATTTTAATTCTTCCACTCAATTCTTACTTCTCTATCTCTCTTTTTGCGTTTGATTAATGGCTGGAAAACTTATGCGGGCAGTTATGTTCGAAGGTTATGGAGGTGGAGCTGCTGGATTAAAGGTTTGTAGATTTCATTTTGGTAATTCTTATCATGTTGTTGCTGGTTTTCCTTAATGTTGATTCAATTAATTTCCCTAACTAGTTGAGATGTACTGTGTATTTATTTTTTGGGAAAAAAAATAAGAAGTGTAATTTGGGTACTGAAATCATCTTGGATTTTTTTTTCACATTATTCAGTTGCCTACCAAGTGTTTGTGGTTATCACTCAATTGCTTCTTGATTTTAGTGTTTTGGTTGAAACTGTTTAATGGAAATTCTATTAGCAAAAGTAGCTTGGTATCCTCCTACTAATGAAGTAGGATTTTTGCTTTCTTGTTTTGTTATTGAGCACATGAAAAAAGATCGTGTATCTGGTTTCCGTTTCTTGTTTTAGAACCATATTTCAGCCAACCAATTCTTTGATAAAATGAAATTACAATAGTCACGGGTTAACCCGCGAAATAAACCGAGCCCATCCGACCCGCCTCGGGTTAAAACCGACCCGACCGCCTGTGGACGGGTTGGTATACGGGTTTGAATATCAAAACCCGCCTCTAGACGGGTTGGTAGTTGATTTTACTCTAAAACCGACCCACCCGCCCGTTGTGCAGCCCTAAGAGTCAGTATATATATGAATCATGAGGACAAACCCCGCTACTTTATATTTCTAATTTTAAATTAATATTAAATATTTTTATAATTTTAGTTTTATTTATTTTTGAAAATGTATCTTTATTGATAAGAAAATAATGGTTATTATAATTGTGACATATCTAGTATTCAATAATAATAATAATATAATATTAGAAAATAAATTTTGGTGTATATTAACAACAATCAAACATATTTGTGTAGTAGATTAAAACTAAATTATTCCTAAGTGAATCAATCGAGCTAAAATCATTTTAGATATTCTATTTTTATTATTTGCTAATTGCTATGACCATAATAACAACAATGAATATGGTCGTACATAATTTGATTACTTTTTAAGTCGGCTTTACAGTTTAGATCTTAGCTTATCAAATGTTTTCTCACAACACAACATAACAAATAATAATGCACACAGAAAATTACTTTCTCAGAAATGGATCAAAGTCCTTTCTTTAGCCCTGAGATATAAGTATCTATTTTCATCCCGATTGAGATAACGGGGGAGCCCCAAACCTAATAATTGAGCAGCGGAATGCCCAAATCAGGAATCCAAAACTACAGGTGCACAATGCGTTCGTTAAGGGGGCCTTAATATTTCAAGTTCTGTGCTAGGGCACACAATTTAGTTCAGTTCAGATTAATACCATGCCAGAACCAAATTTCGTGTGTTCAAAGCAAACAACCGTTGGAATCAACTTCATCTTCTTCACCGATTCCACTCTACTCTCTCAAAATCCCGCGAATTTATTTCTTGTTTAACTTAGAAAAACACAGAGAATTTGGCGCCATTGAAGTACTACCAGCAACAAGGCGGAGCAGTAACAGTGAGCGAGGGTGAAAAAGTAGTCGCAAATGGATCGAATAGGAAACGAGTTCCCCTTCAGAATTGGATTAACTGGCCACAGTGGACATCTTAGACTCGAACCACTTCCTCCAGTTGAACGTTCTAACCCTATCAAATCACTTCCCGATCTTATCCTCGTGAGCATCGTCAACTCTCTATTTACTCTACATTTTGATTTTTGTATATTAAACCCTATTTTTCAAGATGTAGCTAACAAAAACACTAATTGGGGTTTATTTATTTTAGCCACCAGCATTACCACCACTAACACAAGAAACAATAAACAAGTATTTAGAAGACAAGTATCTAACGCCAAAATTAGATTCGAAAGAGTTTGCGCCAGATAAGTGTGGGAGACAGTGGGATTTTGATTGGTTTGATAAAGCGGAGATACCTTTAGAGCCGTCATTGCCACGGACTGTTATTGTTCCTAAATGGGAATTGCCCTATAGGCGTAAAAAGAACCATAAAGGAATATGGATTCCAGAATCTGTGGAGGTACATTATCTTATACTGTTGATGTCATTATGCTTGTTACAGTAGTTAGAATCGAAATGGATTTCTATGTGTTGCTTCTTTGATTTGACATGGTGGCTTGCCATGCTTAACATTTCTAGGTACCAATATTAGAAGTAATGGAAGGTGCTCAAGATTCTGGGGTTGCGCCTCGTATGCCTGGTCCTGCAAAGGATTTTGTGCGGGGTAGTATCAGCAATCGTCCTTTTCGTCCAGGTGGTCTAAGTGAGTCTCAATCTTCTGGAAGAATACTTCCGGAGGGTGTTTCAAGTGGTGATTGGTTAAGTGAAATTCTCAAAGGTGGTCCTGCACAGACTACTCCTCCCGGTTTTAAGCATGGATTGGATCTCGGGGATCTCAAGGTATGATATTATTTTATGTTCGTATATTTGACAGAAGGATGGTTCTTTTTTTTTTCTTTTTTTTCTTTTTTTTTTAAGTTGGTGCTCTTGGTGCCATATTTTTTGTTGTTGTTGTTGTAGGCTTATCCAAGCTCGTGGAAAGTCACGCATGAGAAAAGTTCGACCAAAAACTCTGATGAAAATCTGGTTGGTACCACAACTCTTATTATACGTGTGTTTGTACAAGTCTTTCTGTATTCCCCTTCTCTCATAGGTGGGTTTCATGTTCTTGAGCATTTATTTCATCTTCAGACTAGGTTGTCTGTGAACTTTGATGACTTATTTAAGAAGGCTTGGGAAGACGATGTTGAGGAATCACACGAAGAAGGTACGTGAGATTTAAACTTGACTTTTATGCAAGATACCTTTGCGTCCGACGTTTAATTCTTCTAGTTGAATTGGACTATGTGGGTGCACAGAATTTGGAGTATCAAACTTTGCTTTTGAAGCCCCTTATCCACATACCTCATTAAATTTGTTATCCTTCAGCATTAAATTTACTAACAGAAGTTCCATGCTTTACTGATGTTTAGTGATTTCTTAACATTTGACAGATGTTATAAATTCTGCTCGAGAAATTTCAATCGAAGAGGAGGTTGATGCAAGCAATAGCGCTCTTCTTACTGAATTTTCTGTCTTGGATGAGTTGCTATCAGTTAATCCAGGAGGTTCAACATCTAAGTCAGATGGAAGTAATGAAAGTGGTGGAAATCAGCAGAGAGAGGTATTTTGTCTGTTATCTTTGCACTATGACCTTTGAGCTATTCTTGGTCAATAATTAACAAGAGTTACTATCAGCATACAGTAGCTATTATCCATCAGTAAGCAAGTTTGGCATGTTATTTCACTTCTCTTCAGAAACTTGCTTCATATTTTAGGTAAGGATTTGAATCCTCTCTGCTACTTTTTAGCCTATGTTATGGTTATGGATTTAATTTTTATCTGCAGGCTTGGGCTGTCCAAGGAGGGAGTGAACAGATTGCAGAGCGTTTCAGTGAACTTGTTCCTGACATGGCCATTGACTTTCCTTTTGAGTTGGATAAATTTCAAAAGGAGGTAAAGGTCCATCGTACTTACATTGCACTATATGATTGTATCGAATGAGAGTGAGTCTCTCTTGATCTGCCATGAAAATAATTCATATTACATGGTAAATATGCAGGCCGTGTATTATCTTGAAAAGGGGGAGTCTGTTTTTGTAGCTGCTCACACATCCGCTGGAAAGACTGTTGTTGCGGAGTATGCATTTGCTTTGGCATCAAAAGTACAATTTCCTCTTGACTCATTTGTTATTCGCAGGATCACATTGGACACTAATAAATCCGTGTGCGCAGTATCATTTTCCAGTTCTTTATATTTTCAGTTTCCCTTTTGATAATTGTATCTGTAGTTTACTGCAATCGTCTCATGTTCGTGTTCACCTGTGTAATTATATGATGGTTGAGAAAATGTGTATTTTGTTTTTCTGGTGTAGCATTGCACGCGAGCTGTGTATACTGCTCCAATAAAAACTATCAGTAACCAGAAATACAGGGATTTCAGTGGAAAATTTGATGTTGGCCTTCTCACTGGGGATGTAAGCATCAGGCCTGAGGCATCTTGCTTAATCATGACTACTGAAATCTTAAGGTCAATGCTTTACAGAGGTGCTGACATTATACGCGATATTGAATGGGTTTGTCTTGTCCACTCCACTGTGATTTTTTTTGCTTAATAAGTCTGCGACTCCCTCCTCCACACCACACCACACCACTCCCACTCCCACCAACTTGTTTACTTTTCCAGATTCCTGATTCCCATGCAGAAGGATTCGTGATATATATATATATATTTTTTTGTCGCATATTTGGAAAAATAGGTTATATTTGATGAAGTGCACTACGTCAACGACGTTGAAAGAGGTGTTGTTTGGGAAGAAGTTATTATCATGCTTCCGAAGCATGTCAATATTGTTCTGTTATCAGCAACGGTATGTAGTACTTGGCTTGTTAACTGCAATTATATTTTTAAATGAAGTCGTTTGACATGGTTGAATTAAATAGTCAATGGGTTGGCCAATATTTTGGATGATCACAACTTTTATGTTCAGCTTATCGTATCCATTGTGGATTTGTAATTAACTAATTATGTCAAATATGTTTTAGTTGAATAATGAGAGTTGTGGATTTTAACAGTAAAGGGTTTTCATCAAATAAGTACATGAATAAACTGAAGTGGGTAAAATGGGTAAATACTATCAGAAACATTTTGGAGAGATTGATTATGAAATAAAAACAATTATGTTTTGTTTCCTTGGAACAAAATTATGAACTTCACAACTTATAGATCATTTTTTAGGGAATACTAATGACTCTAGTACTAGACTTTGAATGGGCAAATTTAGGCAGGCATACAGGTTTTCAGGCGGGTACCGGGCCTGACAACAAAAATATATGCAAGGCCCGTGTCTGCCAGATAAATTGTTTTGGGCTAGGCCAAGTCGACCCGTGAGGGGCTTTGGGCGCTAGCAGGTACTTACGGCCTCGGGCAGAACAGGGTAGGCCTAGACTTTTCGGACACTTTTTACACCCCTGAAGCACCCTTCTCTCCCCACGTATTTACAAATATCCCTATACAATCTTATAGTTGCCATGAACTTCCTAACTAATCTCTCAGTCCCAAAATTACTTGTTGGTTAATACGATTAGAATATGTATCAAACTGATACAAGGAAACTGCACCATCTGTATGTATTTTATACAGGTGCTTAGTTATGTCTGGCTGGTCTTAGGTTCACATTTTGGAAGATGAAGATCCATTCTTGGAGAGTTGATTCACAGAAACTATCGAGAAATTTTCCTCTTATCTAAACCTTATATTCCTCTAAAGCAATGCACAAAATGAAAAAGACTTGGGATAGTGGTGATAGTTCCTTTTATGTTTTATGGTCCCGTTGAGATACTGACTTATTAGTTTGAACATTTAATAATATAGGTGCCAAACACTGTAGAGTTTGCTGACTGGATTGGTCGTACAAAGCAAAAGAAAATCCGAGTTACTGGGTAAGTAGCTAAGGAACTACTGTAACAATTCTTTATCATTCATCTTCTTTGTTCATTTTTCTACTTGCCTCAGTTATTTCCGGACTCGTGTACTTGTTCAATTTGTTCATATCTTTTGCCGCCTTAGCTCGTCCTTTCGGGTTTTCTCATGTATGGTTACAGAACAACAAAAAGGCCAGTTCCTTTAGAGCACTGCCTATTCTATTCTGGGGAACTCTATAGCATATGTGAGAGTGAGACTTTTCAACCTCTGGGATTAAAAGCTGCTAAAGATGTTTACAATAAGAAAAATTCAAGTAAAGCTCTAGGTGGTTCTGGAGCATATTCGGGGTCTCAAGCATCTCACGGTGGTTCTCAGGTTCGGCAACAACGTGAAATTGCCAATCGTGGTAAACCACAGAAGCACCCTGACAAAAATGCTGGGACTGGTGGGACAAGCCAAAACAATTGGGGAGCAAGGAGATCAGAAGCTTCTTTGTGGTTGTTGCTTATTAACAAGCTCTTGAAGAAGTCCCTTGTACCTGTAAGGAACATAATCATCAGAATCCAAACCAGCAATATTTGTCCTATTTGAGCCATTTAAATAGTTAATTCTTGTTTATATCTACCTTGCTTTGTGACTTCAGGTGGTTATTTTTTGCTTTTCAAAGAACCGCTGTGATAAATCAGCTGATAATTTGACTTCAACTGATCTTACAAATAGTTCAGAAAAAAGTGAAATTCGTGTTTTCTGTGACAAAGCCTTTTCACGCCTAAAGGGATCTGACAGAAACCTTCCGCAGGTCTTCTAAATTTCTGATTACACCTCCTTACTTTTCCCCTCTTTACTTATCTTGTCTCACCAAATTTAATATCAGATATTCATATACCACATGAGCACTTTTTGTAGGTTGTCAGAGTCCAAAGCCTTCTGCGTAGAGGGATTGGTGTTCATCATGCTGGTCTGCTTCCTATTGTTAAAGAGGTCGTTGAGATGCTCTTTTGCCGTGGTGTTATAAAGGTGATATTTTTTTTGAAATATCGGTGGATGCCTTTTTTTTTTTTTTTTTTTAAGTTGCTAATGTTTCATCTCTACCATAAACTCTATAAGACCAAGGGGTTTCAAAAAATGGAGCTTTACAATGTCTATGGACTCCAGTGCAATTGGAGAAAAAAGTTTCACGATAACAATAGAAAACCTTTGAAATACTTCACCCGTCGTTTATACCTGTAAACAGCTTAGGTTCTTGGATATCTTTCTGCCACTAACCTGGAAGGGAAGATGTCAAGATGCTCTTTGTTTACGATTGCCTCCTACAGCCATTCCCCTTCTTCAAAAATCATTTTTTGCATTTTCAGGACAACAATCCGTAGTTGGCAGTAATGGTCTCAGGAGTTTGAATACGTAGAAATTTGATTACGTTAAAACTGAGCCCACATATCTTAAGTACTACTGCTGCAGTTTTCTCAAGAATTTTTTAGTGAAGGGGTGAATTTGTTGCCTATAACCAGTTATTGCTTATGTGATACTTGTTTGTGTTTGTGATGTAGGTTCTGTTTTCCACTGAGACATTTGCCATGGGTGTTAATGCTCCAGCTAGGACAGTAGGTCTTCTCTTTTCTTGAAACACTTGTATGGTTAGGAATAATCTTAATAATATTTTTTTTATCAGTACCTTCTGTTTATGTTTCTACCTTTATGGGTTTGCGTGGCTGCTAAGTTTTGAAACTGCTATATTCAGGTTGTTTTTGATACTCTGAGAAAGTTTGACGGGAAAGAGTTCAGACAGTTGCTTCCTGGCGAATACACTCAAATGGCTGGCCGGGCAGGTAGGAGAGGACTGGATAAGATTGGCACGGTTGTTGTTATGTGTCGTGATGAAATCCCTGAGGAGAGGGATTTGAGACATGTCATTGTAGGAAGCGCCACAAGGCTTGAATCTCAATTTCGATTGACTTACACTATGATATTGCATCTACTTCGTGTTGAAGAGTTGAAGGTAATCTACAAAGCCTAGGATGACTTATTTATTTCTTCTCTATATACTCGTAGGCAGTTGATTTGGCCGCCAATCTTGAAAACAGTCGAATAAAGCTAACATGGACATTATTTTAGTGGCAGTAGAATATATCACCATCACACTCACTTTGTAAACAGTTATTGGAAAGTAGTCGAATAGGTAGCAGTGATAATTGAGTACTCGTGGGTTTCACAGGGTGTTCTAAATGATTATGTATAAACTTCTTACTTTCAGAAACAAATTTATCCATCTAAATGTGTTATTATATATATGTAGTCTACTTCTGAAGGATGGAATATTATCTGCCTGAGATTCATTAATAGAATTGTCTGAATCTAAGACTCCAACTTATCTTAATGCAAAATATCAATCTTAGCGAGTACCATCGTAACTAACAGGTAGAGGACATGCTGAAGAGAAGCTTCGCTGAATTTCATGCTCAAAAGAAACTTCCAGAACAGCAACAACTTCTCATGCGAAAGCTTGCACAGATTGCAAAAGCTGTCGAGTAAACTTTCCCCTCATGTTTATCATCATCATATTTTAGAACTGAGAGTTTATCGCAATCTCAATTGAGGGTTCTTGAGTAATGATTATGATTTTTTAAGTTGATAAGGCTCTAGTCAAAATTCAACTTATCCTGTTAGTTGTTACTTGAGCTCTAATTGGGAACAATTTATTTGGACTGTAATATAAGATCTGACTTTGAGGTATTGGTCGTGTCAGATGTATAAAGGGAGAACCTGCAATCGAGGAATACTATGAGATGCTCTTGGAAGCTGACCAGCAAAGAAGTTTTGTGTTAGAAAAACTCATGCAATCTACTACTGCCCAAAACTATCTTACACCGGGAAGAGTAGTGGTGGTCAATTTACAATCAGTGAGTGCTTGTTTTAATTATTTCTCAATATACTTCAGTAAGATATCATTTAGCCATTCTAATGTTTAACCACATTTGTTTGGTACAATGTTAACTGAGCTTTTATCCTTCGCGAGTCACAGGCCCAAGATCACCTACTTGGAGTTGTCCTAAAAGTAGTTTCCAATGTTAATAAACTATACATTGTCTTGGTACTGAGACCTGATCTGCCAGTATCAACTCATGCTCCTTCAGCTAGTGATAAATTACAACAAAAAATAAATGATAGTCTGCCACAAGGTTATTTTATTGCTCCTAAAAAGCAGCGTGGTCGGGATGATGAGTACTTCTCAGTTGGGAAGTCTCGGAAGGGAAAGGGGACCATCAATATAGAATTACCACGCCGTGGTAGTGCATCTGGAATGAGTTATGAAGTTTTAGAAATTGACCACAGAGAGTTCTTAAGCATTTGCAACTGCAAAATTAAGATTGATCAAGTTGGGCTTCTTGAAGATGACAGTAATGCAGCATACTCAAAAACTGTTCAACAACTTTCTGAGACAAAAACCAGTGGAAACAAATATCCTCAAGCCTTAGATCCCATAAAAGGTATGGTCCTGCCCCACTCAATGCGGGTGAATGTAATCATGCTTAATATGATTGGATACCCCTTTTGTTTTCAGTCATTGTACCTCCCACAGTTATATGCTCAAGCAGATAATCTTCTATGGTGATTTTTTTTCTTCCAGATTTGAAGCTGCAAGATGTGAAGTCTGTTGAAGCATACCATGCATGGAATAGACTATTGCTAAATATGTCTGTGAACAAGTGCCACGGATGTTCAAAATTTGAAGAGCACCTTGCCATAGTAAAAGAGTCAAATAAGCACAAGGAGGACGTTAACAAGCTAAAGTTTCAAATGTCAGATGAAGCACTCCAGCAGATGCCGGACTTCCAGGGCAGGGTAATGCATTCATGTCGATTTCCTTGTTTACTTCTCCTCATCGTTAGTGGTGTGTGTTGAATAGATATTTTCTGTGTACAATTTACCGTAGAAAGTGAGATGCCATAATGTTTATAAATTCATTCATTAACATCAAGGCTTTTGCTTTTCCTTTTTATTTACAGATTGATGTGCTGAAGATGGTTGGTTGTATTGATGCTGACCTTGTTGTTCAGATTAAGGGCCGTGTAGCATGTGAGATGAATTCCGGGGAAGAGTTGATATCTACAGAGTGTTTGTTTGAGAACCAGCTAGATGAACTGGAACCAGAAGAAGCTGTGGCCCTCATGTCTGCACTTGTATTTCAACAAAAGAACACTTCTGAGCCGTCTCTTACTCCAAAGTTGGCGGAGGCAAAGAATAGGTCATTTCTTCAACGTTTTATCTTCTTACACTATATGCTCAAAGGATCATACATCCGTCTTGATTTATCTTTGTCACTGAACCTCAATTCATATGTTTTAGGTTGTATGACACGGCAATTAGACTTGGGGAGTTACAAGCGCATTATAATCTACCAATAAGTCCCGAGGATTATGCACGAGATAATCTCAAGTTCGGTCTTGTTGAAGTGGTATACGAGTGGGCAAAGGTTCATACTTAATTTGCACTAAAATATTGCTGTTTACTATCATATTGGTATCGTTAAGCAGCTCAATGTATCGTATATTCACTTAGGTATGGTCATTTTGTGGCAGGGTACACCTTTTGCAGATATTTGTGAGCTTACAGATGTTCCTGAAGGCCTGATTGTAAGAACCATTGTCCGTTTGGATGAAACATGTCGTGAATTCAAAAATGCAGCATCAATCATGGGCAATTCAGCACTTTACAAGAAAATGGAAACAGCTTCGAATGCAATCAAGCGTGATATTGTTTTCGCAGCTAGTCTTTACGTTACTGGAGTTTAATGTAATAAAAGACCCCCGCCAATTTCGTGCAAAGAATAGTAGAATGATTTTGAGCTATGACTTGCAACTAGAAATAGTTTGTGAACTAGGTGTTGTTCAGTTATTATCTTTTCTTTTTTTTCTTTTTTTAAAATAGTTCAGTTATCATCTTTCAATATACAAAGTTGCATCCATAACACAGCATACATCATTATCTCAACAGTCTTTAAATTTCTGAACAAAGCGTTCTGGTCCCCTGTCAATGGAAATCCTACAACAGGATGTGCTGCTAAAAGCCACAAATATCGGGATGAATATTATGTGTGGCGCCAAATCGTAACCCACCACCATATTCTTTGTTTTCTGTGATGGAAATAACACTCCGTATTCATTTCCTTCTGGATCTGTATTACACACGAGTCACGATATAACATCTTTAAATTTATTTGACTTTTTTTTTCCAGAAAAAAAGAAAAAAGAACTTCTATAAATCTCTGTAAGTAATGCAGTAGAAATTACTGGTCGCGTCATGGTGTTTCAGTGCTAAAATAATAATTCAGTCAATATAAAAGTTTAATTCACTTTTAAAATATTTGCTTAAATATTCATAAGTCCCGAATGCTATTAATAAACATTAAAAAAATTAAATACAATCCCCTTTCTGAAAAAAAAAAAGTTATTATTATCTTTTTATCTTAGCCTATCACTAATTAAAATATTATTGTGATCGAATATTTTTTATTAATTAAAAATATTACTCATTTAAATTTATATGGTTTAAAAATTACAATACAAGCATATATGTGTTTCCACTAGTTTTAGTTAAGAAGAACATTTAGAATTTCAGAATTTTATAATTTTTACTCAAGATCTCACCGAAACCTTCATGAACTTAAAAAAAGGGAGAGAAAACTAACTTTTACGAGGGATAAATTGATTTTTACCAAGAATAACTTTTTTTTATTTTTTGATAACTTTAAATTATTTTTTTTCCTAATCTTTTTTCACATTTACAGTTGGACTTGAGTAACTAAATGCAAAGGGTCAAGGTCTAAAAAAATCATGATAATCTAGGATTTAAAATATTTTTTACCAAATTCTCATCTCCAATATAAGGGTCAAAGTCATAAAGAAAGATGACATGACTAACTGGGGGTAAAAGAAAAAGTCCATATTAGATTTTCTCCATGATCTTAGGTCTTAAGTCCAAATCATTATTTTATTTCTAAATTTGAATAAAGTATGTTAAATATGACCTTGAGCATGGGAGATGGATTTTGAGGTGAAAAGTCTTACTTTCATTTTTTTTTTCATGTAATGACCTTCATAAAAAATATGTTATTTAGACCTTCACATAGGATGACCTTGACTCATTGGAGATGTTCTAAATATTACTGACATCTTCAATCCACATGTACTGCCACATCAGTTATGAGACTTGAGTTACTTTCTTGGTATTGAGGTTGAGAGATATTTTGACACTTTGTTCTTGTCTTAAAAGAAATACACCATTAATTTCCTAACTAAAGAAAAATTGTTAGAGTGTAAACCTTGTTCTACACTAGTTGCTAAAGCTAATAGGGTCTTTATTCATGATGGGAACTTGCTAACTGACCCAGCTGGGTATAGGAATTTAGTGGTAGTTTGCAATATTTATCATTAACAAGACCTGGTATTTGTTTTGTTGCCGCCTATGTATCTTAGTTTATGCATACCCCTAGTGAGTTACATATGCTTCTAGTTAAGAGGATACTTAGATATTTGCAGGGCAACATTGGTTCAGAGATTAGTCTTAGAGCGGGTGATTTATAGTGTCTCAAGGCTTTTACAGATTCTGATTGGGCTGGTTTCCCTGATACTAGAAGGCCCACTTCTTGTTATGTGGTTTATTTAGGTTCTTCTCTCATTACTTGGTCTTCTAAAAAGCAACCTACAGTTTCCAAGTCTTTGCAGAGGCAGAATACAAATGTTTAACAGTTGTTATTGCTGAACTATAATGGGTCTCTTATGTGTTGAATGAGTTACATATTCCTTTGCAGGTTCATGCTCTTTTCTATTATGACAATACAAGGGCCATTTCTCTGGCTTCTAATTCTTTTTTCCCATGCCAGGACTAAGCAGCATTACCATGATGTGAAAAAATTGGTGGAGTCTGGTTTTTTGTAGGCTCTTCATATTACTAGTGAGGACCAGTTAGCAGATTTATGCTTTCCTTGGTACTTCTGTTGCAGTTGCTTGGTCCTCCTCCTCCAACTGTTGTTGCTTCTTCATTTGTTGATGTGTCTTAATTCTTTTTTTGACAGTTGTTTTTCATCTTTAAAACTGGTTTGCTTCAAGTTACTTACTCAAACCGATCAATTAAGTCTTTCATGTATCAGTTTGAAGGGATGTATTAGTGTAAGTGGCTTGTTTCAGGTTTTCATCAATATTGACTTGACTGTTGTTGACTTGTCTAACAAATAATATTTTTTCTCTCTCTTTACTAGAATATTTTACAATAAGAACAACATAAAGAACTGCGGTACTTTTTAGGAGATGTTTGGCCCATGCTCTGCACGGGCTAAAGTCGGTTACACTAAGCTCTACGGACTGAAGTTAGGCTGATGTTGTTTTCTTTTATGGGCACTCGCATTAGGTGTACGGTTAGTAAAAAAACAAAATAAAGTGTTAAAATTAGTAATTATACTATAGATCTAATTTAATATTTTCATACACTCCGATTTCAATCTTAACTTGTATTAACTTACAGAAATAAAGTCTTACAACATACATGTAGTCTCCATCAACTTGAAAAAGCCAAGTGAGATTGAAATTTTTGTTGAGCTGCGAATCTGGACCCATTGATCTAAATGTGGCATACACATCATATGGAGCATTATACTGGGGGTAGTTCTTTGCAAGTTCAATCTTAGCACCATCGGCCTTACCGATAACACTGCAGCACCGTAGAGATAAGAGTTACTCCTCCTGCGACAACTGAAAAATACGAATAACTGGAATTTAAAAATCTTAGACAAATATTCTTACTGTTATATGGGTAGCATCTCCCTTCTTCACATGAGTTGCAACCTTTCTCATGATACACTCCGGCGAACCCAAGCATTGGATGCATGTTGAGGCTGCTGCTAGCGCAATAACACAATTTATTGTCATATAATCATAATTTAGGACTCGTGTCTTATGAAACGGGTGGGGTGGTGCTATCTACTACAATAACAGACTATTGGTTATACTGAATACCGCAGAATTGAATAATGTAAGTTAGCAGCCTAAGGTTATGCATCTCAACCATAACAACACCAACTTGCCCGCATTTCAACATTAGAGATCTTAAAAGTAAGGAATATAAGTAACCTAAGTGAAATGTGATTCCTCCATTTAAAACGTTATGACTGAAATATCATATTTTTCAGTTTTTACAACTACTCTTAAGTTTGTAAATAAACAGCTTCCATATATTATATAGTTTCAACCTTCAAGTCTTTATGTTCAGAAATTCTATAATTTGAGCTCTAAGAAAACAGAACACTGTGAGCACTTTCACCAAAATATCTAATTAACGTACGTGGATTCAAACAGATTTTGAGCACACCATCTATTAACTTGCATTGTCTAGTTAACATATGCAATTTTTTTTAATGAAACTTGTGATTCAACACATACAGGAGAAGACTACCTAAAAGAAAACATACCATTTTGGTGATCGTCTACCGTATCCACCCATCCTATTGGCTGTTCAACAACTTCTCCTCCTTTAGGAATGAAGGTTTTCAGTGAAATGATGTTTTTTGCTTGTGCTTGCAGCTGAAAATTAATGCAGGGGTAATGAGGAACATCATAACCATCATTATGATGTTTTCCAGTTCTATACTGATAGTAATATACAGTATTAAACTATGTTTATACAGATGTTGGACAAACCATATTGAATCAAACCAGTAGATTAAGTAAGAAAAACAATAAAAAAAATACAAAAATACATTAACAGTTGCACCAGCAGCTTCAGTTAGGGCAGGCGCAAATCACACCTGATCAAATTGAATTCCGCAAAAAATAAACCTTAAATCAACTAGAGATTTAAGCAAATACCCCATTTACGATCGCCAAAATTATAAGAAAAATTGGTTGAACATATATAGAGAGTGACCAACAAATGAGGATTCAAATAAGAAACTCTGAACCGAAGAAAATGATTCAAAGAGATAAGAGATATTTCCAGGCGAAACTTTTTGTGAGGCTTCTAAATTGATTCAGTATGCAAAAGCATTCAGCATTCAGGATGTAGAATACCCTAATTACACATACTGACGCTGACAACATCTACAGAAATCAAAAATCAAAAACAAAAAATCAGTCCAACAGCCCAACAGAATGTCAATACCTGGTACTATTAAAAAACCTCACCTGGTTCCGTTCTAACATCACCAGCACCATGGCTAGCTGACAACAACTCTTGGCAATGAAAAACACATCATTAGGGCATTTCCACAAACAGTTGATGTGGGTTTTACTGGTGACAGAAAATTTAACCGTTGTACTATTGTATTAGCTCCTTCAACCTGAAATCTATTCGATTTCGCCAATAACCCAATATTTCTGAACATAAATAAACTCTAAATCACCAATCAATTACCATTATTCATCACCTAAGACAACAACATCAACTCACATCTTCTTACCTATTTACTTGCTTTTTTAAAACCAAATCACACAACCTGCAATATTCCATCAACACAGCACCACCATATTCTAGGTTTCTTTCTACAGCGAGTACCCATCTCTTCTATCCATCATTCAATCAATCTTCCAGCAACAGATCGAAAAACCCCTTGAAAAGTTATGATTTAAAAGAACCCATCTCAGACACTACTTCTTTCTCGGCTACACACACTCCACAACCCTTGAACTCAATTCAACATAAACCCATGACTCACTGATACCCACTGTCTTGTTTTTCTTCTTTCAGTCTATGCCTACCCTAAAACCATCACAGACCCGATCAACCTTCTCATCCATTGTTCTAAACTCTCTCAAACATCAGTTTCATTTCAAACCAAAATCTCCAAATCTATTGATGTTGCTGCTGTATCAAATCGACCCTACCTGCACATGAAATTTTGCGCTTATGAAAAAACAGGCAAGTCTTTCGAAAATGTTATCCACTACCTGTAACTCTCAATACTTGAGTGCTACAAAACTCATAGAACTTAAATGACAACAAGATAATCTAACACCGTTGAAGAACGTATAAGTAAGGTCTTAAATCTATCATACGAATGACACAGCCATTCATTCAAAAGGATTAGTTTAACTAAGTTATAAACGAGGGTATAGAATCTTTAAAAAGCATCCAAGGTGACACTATGTAAGTTATTACCATTGCATTATTAGGATTCTGCTTCTGAAGTTTGTGATGACTACTAGTTTGTTTGAGATTATTAAGATTCTTCTTTATCTTTTCTTCTCCAATTATTCCTTGGATCTGGTTTATCAATCTTCTTCTCAGGTAACAGCTTTTATTAATTTTCATAATAATTCAATGAAGATCTTCGAAAAACTAGTTTGCCATTTTAGTAATATTATTTTCTTGATTGTTAGTAAGTTGATATTTTGTCAATTAACTTTCACTAAAAAAAGAATTTGTGGTTTGTTCAATTTTCGGTTTTTTCTATTAGTATTTGTTTCATTTGTTATCCGTTTTTGAGGTGAGAAAAATGATGTTTTTTTAAACAAACAGATAATATGATTTCAACTTGATCAGATTTCTCTATTTTGTGGTCATAGATTTAGTTAGTTATCTGATTGAATTGGGTTTTGGGTTCAATTTAGGTTTAATTACTAAATTTTTCTAGGAGAGATTTACGAGATTAGGAAGTAGGACCAGTCTTAGAATTCTTAGAAATAGATTGCTTTCAACTCAAGATTGGATTACAATTCTTGAATCATGGTTTCATTTATTGATTCATATTAATGATATGGGTCTACAGCTACCTGTAAAATGAATTCTATGGAGTATCACAGGGGAATTAGATATTGACAATCTGTGACAATGATGTGCTAGGAGGTAACCAGGGGGGAAATGATCCTTCTTGGAAGTTTCCTTTGTTTTTTAACATGATGTATTTCCCTTATTTGTTTTCTTAACTACCCCAAGTATACCATGGCTACTGATGATATGCACCTGATAACTACTATCTGGATTTCTATCTGTGCATAAGGATAAAAAGTAATGACATCTATGGTTTTTTGTCAAGGTGATTGGTGCCGCCGGTTATAGCTTGCTGCACATGGACAGTGAAGCTTCTTGGGAGTTTCAGTGCTTGACGACATTTTGTATGGACTGACTTTGTTTCTACTGTACTTCTTGAGTGCCTATAAACATGGCTAGATTTCGATTATGCATTTGTTCATTTTTCTCGTTCTTGATATGCTTATATCTTGCAGCATCCTGGAGAGGTAGCTTCTTCGGTTGATTTGGAAGACATTGTTTTCGTGTTTGGCTGATCTCCAATGTCTTTTATGGAGGATCATTTGGACCGTAGAAACTCCACCTATGCCCTTTCAAGTAGAGGAGGTTCTGGTATGTTATATTTTCTTCATCACTTCATTTTTTGCAACATGTACAGTATTTTGTTTAATTCAATTAAGTTACAACTATCACTTTAGCTAGTTCTTCATAGAAAACCATTAGCAGTCCATTTGGTCGATTGTTCTCTCCTCATGAGTGGCATCTCTTAATCATCCAAAAATTGGTCTTTATTTGCTTATTCTATGTCTCTTGATTCATGTAGAATTGGGAAGCCAGTATATGATGGAGTCAGGTTTTTATATCACATCTTTAGCTGCAACAATTTTCATAGCATCAGCAATAACACTTGTGATTCTCTTCATGACATTGCTGATCACATTGACCGTCATGCTCCAATCGTGTCAAAGTCAAAGTGGAGGAGTTGTTGAGCAACAGAAACCAGTAACTGACACATATGCTTACTGTAGGCTCTTCACTGAACATGCGGAGCTTAATGGATTGGGACCTATTGACTTTCCTAAGATATGTCATCCATATGCTACTCAATACATCACTGAGGGTCGATGTTTAGGGGATTTGAAGCTAATCATTTTGATGGCGAAGAGATACTTTAGTAGTCTGGCACCAAAAGATAACTTTGATATTGTGTTGATTGATGTAGATGACATCTTGCAGTCTAAAAATCCTCATAACACCAGTCGATTACAGTTTCGGTAACACTCCTTCATAACTTAGTTGAATATTATTCCCCCACTTAACCTTTTCTTTTGAGGAGAGCAGAAGACTGTGAGATAGAGAGCTTACATTACTGATCTCTTTTGATACAGATCTGATTTGAATGATGTGGTTGGTCGAAATTGGATTGAAGAGCTGAACTATTCAGTTACAGCGATTTTGCTTGAATTTTACTCTAAGCTCCGAGATAGTGGTTGGGCAGTGGTTTACATCACTAGGAAACCTGAGAAGCAGCGAAATGCCACCGAAGATAATCTTCTTTCTACAGGATGTGGAGGCTGGACTTCTTTGATAATGAGGTAAGTTCGATATCTTCGACATTTCCTGAACTAGTTTGGTAATACAAAATTCAGCATACTCAATTAGAAAAGACTAAACCATTCGTGCATTGTCTTTTCACTATTGCAGAACCGATGAAGAAATGAAAATGGAGACATGGGAATATTTGGCAGGGAGAAGGAAAGAGCTCAACAACCAAGGATTTCGTATCAAAAGTGTAATTAGCAGCAAAATGGAAGCCTTAACTGGACCGTGTTTAGGGACCCGCAATTTCAAGCTTGTAGACCCTATCTACGAATTGAGAGTGCCTCAACAAGAGCTTGGAACTAGGTACATACAAAAGTGAAGCTTTACAAGCTCAGTCTCTTGCGCGACAGTTGTAATTGTGGTCTATAGTTGGCTCGAGTATATATAATACAGATTATATAGAAAAATCATAGTATAGATTGTTGTATATTTATGTTGAACAAACCGTGATACGAAAATCTAAAAATCGTTAATGCAAAGAAAGATTTCTAAATATAAAACATTTGGTCCTTTCCAGTAGATTCTCCGTCAACCATAATATCTGATTACGAATGAATTTTATTTGAAGTATTAAACCAGCAGTTCTCAAAGTACATATACTGTGACAAAGACTTGAAATTCAGATTACATTACACATAAGAAACTTCAATGAACACACTATCCTTTTCTTGGTTGAACATTCTTCCTTGTCATTTTAAATATCACTTCTATTCGGCTTGTGAGAGTCTGAACTTACCTGAAATTAGAAAAAAATACAGTCAACAAACAGTGTCCTCATACACTTAAAATTATGTCAAAAAATCTGAATAATTATAAGTTATTTACCGTATCAGCGGCATTACTGGCAGGAATCCAATCATTTGTAGCAGGATTCCCTTTGGAAGAAGAATGGTGTTCAATGTTAGTATCAGGTGAGAGATTAAAGCAATCCCCGCTGTTATTCACCTTAATGAACCCAGTTCCAGTCTACCAAGAAAAAAGAAAACCGGCAAAAATTCAAAAAAAATATCTGAAAGCAGAACGTAACTGAGCTTTACAATAAAAGGGTTGATCAAAAAATTTAAGAACTTGGATTTGCAATTAAATTATGTAAAGGAATACCGTGTGGTGTTGTTTGTCAATGCAATTAAGATCTTTGTAATATTCTGTTTCAGTGTATTCTTCCTCAGCAACTCTTTCTTGTGGAGTAGCATCATTGTAAACCAAATCCTTTCAGTTTTGAGAACCCACACACATAAAATCAGTAAATTTCACATGCTTCTTACAAATAATTTAGACAAGCAGAAGTAAGAAATACGAAACTAACCTGAGGAACATGGTTTTCGAGTTCTTGAAACTTAGTTAATTCAGGTGTGGTGTTGTTATTGCTGTTGTTGTTGTAGTCGGGGTTGGGGTTGGATTGAGAAGAGTAATCACTACGTTGAGGTTTAGAGATACGTTTAGGAGCAATATCATCGAAATACTTCCGAGTTTCATTTTCGATTTTGGTCTCTTCTTCTGCTGATAAATGAACATCACTCCTGTTTGGTCTCATTGGCAACTCCATAGATGAAACTATGTTTGTTTTCTGTGTTCTGAGTAAGTAAGAACTCTGATATTATTGACTCTCCGCAATGATCTTATCTGTTGCTATAAAAATATCTAGCAATTCTGTTTGCGTTTGGGATCTGCCAATAAAGCAAAAGGAACCATATCCACAAAAGCCAGCCGTACGCACATAGTTGAAAGAGACATTTGAGTGCGGGGCTGTCATCATCAGACTGCCCCTTGTAATTGTAATTACCGTACCCCCTGGAAACCCGATGTTTCAGGTTTCCGTAAATATTTGGTTTGGGGAGCTAACAGTAAAAAAAAAATATAAAAAAAATACTACCTCTGTTTCAGCAAAAGTGTTACTATCACTTATGTTGAAACTTATGTTGAAACGGAAGGAGTAGTTCTTTAGAAATTTGCATCCAAAAAGCAGCGGTCAGCGTTATAAAAAGTGGACGAAGCCAGACAAAGCAGATCTCTAGAGGGTGTTGAGAAGAGGAGATTGTGTCGCAAGCACCAAAGATTCAACCGTCACTAAGGAAGGTACATGTGTTTATCAGTGAAGAAATGAGGGTCTTATGAATGTCACTGAAACAAGATAAGAATGAAATATATCCATGTGGATAGAGAGACCAATACACAAACTGGAAAAAGAAAACAAACAAAAAAAAAAGTGAAATCTGAAGGTATTTAGCATGTAGCTATTGCTTGGACCATTACTTCCAGTGGGGTATACATACAAAGTAATACTGACAAAAAATCTGAAAACCCAATTTGAACTGGAATTTGAGCTCTCAGTTGTCTCAATAGAGAGTAACCAGGAGTTTATGTCACAAAGCTATAATGCGGTTGAGTAGATTTCAGAAACTACAAATCCATTTTGGAATCGTTATATGATGAAACACGAGAAAAGTTAGAAGAAGCTCATACTACTTATTTATGCTCAAACCTAATAACAGTTATTAAAGCTTCTTCTTGTTCAGTTTCCTCAAACCATAAAATCTATACAGAGTTTTGCACTGTCTATCACAAGGAACTATTATAACATAGAATCTGACAAAAATGGGACAAATGAACAAAATAACTTAAAAGAGGAAACAAAAAAGAAAAAGAAAAAAAGAAGTCTTGGAATCAAGAAGAACTAATCTGCCTACACTTATCTCGTGCTCCAAATAGATATGGGATGTCTTCACATTCTACAAACAGAACCATAAGCTGCAGTCAACAGAGATGATGGAAGTGGTACCTGGCACCGTTCATAGGACTCCGGAGTAATGTGATTCGATGAAAAACAATTTCAATCTCGAGTTTGTAACCATCACTGTCAATAGAAAAGAAATGCATTGAGACTACAGTTACTGTAACCTTACTATTGCAGTTCGCAGAACAAACTTAGAGAATTCTAGGATTGATGCAACTCACATTAACCATTGATAAGGCCAGCAGCAATTCCCACACCTGAATCACCATATCTCAAGTCTTCCTTCAAAATATTCTCATCAGATTCTCGAGAATTTTCCACAGCTTGTGCAATCTCCTCTTTTAGATTTGCATGTTTCTCAGCCAACGATGAGGAAGTCAGGACCTCCGCAAGCTTCTGCTTGATCTGCTGCTTCAGAGCATCTATCTTATTTCTTGTCTCTACATCAGGAGTTTTTCCTGCCTTCACCATCTCCAATTTCAGAAGCTCTATCTTTTTCTTAAGATCTGTCGAGCTGATAGCTTCTTCTATTCCTTCGTTAATGTCCTCGTTCAATTCATCAATTTTGTACTTCAAATCCGGGAGTGGGGTTTGCTCACTCAAGGCTTTTGTTTTTGATTTTACAACATCAACATCCAATCGTAAAGACTTGAGAACATCAGCCAATTCAAATTCTACTTCCTTCTTCACCTTTACAATTTTCTCCTTCAATGCTTTAACCAAAGCCTCATCCGAGGAACCCCGAGCACTTGCAATATCAGCCTCAAGTGCCTCAATCTTCTTCTTCACATCAGCACGGCTCATGAGTTCTTTGAATCTCTTATTGAATTCCTGTTTAAGTGTCATTGCTTTTTCATTCTGCTCAGAGAGTTTCTTGGCTTTAGATATTTCCTTCAGCATGTCAAGTTTATACGTCAGACTTGCATAGTTTGGAGCCTCTGATAGACCCAGATTGAAGTCCGCTTTAAGTTTCTCAATCTTTTCCACCAAACTAGGGTCCATTGCTTGCTCTGATGATTTCCTTGATTTTAGAAACTCATCACGCAACTTGTTCAGGCTGTCGGTTAAACCCATAGCTTTAGCAGCTTCAGCGTATTCCTGATCAACCTCCTTTTTCAATTTCTCGATCATCTCATCTATACCCAACTTAGGAAGCTCAGTAGATGATTCCCTGGCCTTCATAATTTGCTCTCTCAGCTTCTCTACCTCACCCTCTAATTCGATGTCTGAAGACTTGCTAATATCTTCCCTTTGAACGATGGGCTCCTCTTTCTGTTTCATGTTGACTTTCTTTTCAGGTTCTACTGGTAATCCTTCTTGGAAACCACCCAAAGAACGAAACTTCAGCATCCGGTGGTTCAAAAGCTCTGGTATATCCATCTTCTTGAGCTCCTGCACAAGTAAAAGACGAGGGAGATGAATTTAATAGAAAAATGATATTATGCATACAAACTACAAGGATTAAAGTGACTCTTCTTACAGCCATTGCTTCAGTAACTGCAATTTTGATCTGCTGTGAAGTCCAAGCTGAATCAGCATGTGCACCACCAAGAGGTTCCTGTTGAAACAGCAAATTCCTTAAGGATAAAATATTCTTAGGTAAAAAAGCAAATATAAGCAGTATCTTTCACTCCGTCGCTGATGCAAATCTAACAGAAGACTTTTCTTTTGCAGAGTACTTAAAGAATGAACCTAAGCTCCCAGTACACACCACCATGAGTAAGATGCGAAACAAAGTACTCCGATGCCATCTTAAACATATGTCGGGAATCCTTGTGGAATGGAAACATGAATCGGAGTTCGGACAAAATCGAAAAAAATAGATATGTTTACATAAGGACGAGATGAGTCTTACAGGGATGATGCCATCACAAATTCCCAGCTTACACAGCTCTGGAGCAGTTATCTTCAACTTTTCAGCTGCCTGCAGAAACGAGGAACCCAAACTTTAATGAACAATGAAACTACTTCAGATAGACAAGCTCACACAGGTTAATTAATAAATACCTTAGGCGAAGCTTTGGCACTCTTCCACAAAATTGCTGCACATGCTTCTGGACTACAGGACAGAAGGAAGAAAAGGAGAAAGGATAAGATCAGATATCAAGTTCATTATATGATAAAAAATCTTGATCACCTACTGCTTTATTTCAAATCACCTGGCAACATAGAAAACTGCATTTTCCATCATTAGTAATTTATTAGCACATCCAATGGCCAGAGCACCACCAGAGCCACCTTCTCCAATAACGATAGAAACAATTGGAACCTTAAGACCAAACATAGTCCTCAAATTGAAGGCGATGGCCTCACCCTGCGTGCAGATAAAGCAAATTAATTTTCTCACCCAGTTATAAATTCAGAACACTTAACTTGTTCAAAATTCAACACATACTTGGCCTAGTGCTTCGGATTTAAGATCTGCATAAGCGCCTGGTGTGTCAATGAAAGTGATAATTGGAAAGCCATGATGATCCGCATAATACATCATGCGAAGAGCCTTCCGGTAACTGTATGAGCAGCAGATTTCATTTTCAGATTTTGATATTGTTCACCAAAAAGAACACATTACAAAGAGTTCATTCAGACCTTATCAAAAAGAATTTATTTGATTAAACTGTTCTCTGGTTTACGAATTGAGTGTATTAACTGATGTTCAATTAAATGATGATTCACAGCGACAAAAACATACCCATGAGGAGTAGGCATCCCAAAATTGCGTTGAATATTTTCCTTTGTGTTTCTACCTTTCTGTTGACCAATGAACATGTACCTTTGCCCATCTATGGTTCCAAGACCAGTAACAATAGCTGGATCATCATAACCTGCTCGATCTCCATGAAGCTCTACCCACTGGAAAAAAGAGGAAGGTATAGCTACTTATTTTCCTCCAATCAACTGAATTTGAAACCAATTGAGCTGTAGGCTGTAGCCAAATAAATAAATGCTTAATTTTGATATCCCAATGAGAATTACCTTTTCAGTAATGTTTATAACATGATCAAGAAAAGTTGGCCTGTTAGGATGTCGGGCAATATTAACCCGCTGTATAGGAGTAAGATGTGTGTAGAGATCTTTTAGAGCCTGAAATCAACGACAAACCAACGGCTGTACGTTATGCATAGCATGAAAGTAACTTTTACGAAAGGAATTTCCAAATATCAACAGAAGCAAGAGGCTCCACGTTTTCGCCTCATAAAAAGTTAAAGATGCATGAAACTCGAACTCAAGCAACTTGATAACACAACTACACAAGCATTCCAAATATTTTATTTTGGATCAACTCCGTTCACCGGTATATAATTTCACATTTTATCAAGTAACTTAATAACACAAGCATTCCAAATATTTATTTTGGATTAACTCCTTTCACCCGTATATAATTTCACAATTTGCTCCTCGCAAAATCAATTAGTACGCAAATAATATGTAAGTACTCAATATATTGATGTCATCTAAACATCGGCATTTACTTAACATTTGATTATAACAAGAACAATTATTTACAATCAAATATCTCCAGACATAATAACACTGATCTGCCATCCACATAGTACCATACATACACTTTCATGTTTGATTTCTCGCAAATTCATTTAAGAATTCAGTACTCACGAAATCTATTCAGTTCCATCACTCAGCACACAACACCGGCAATTACTTCTCATTTCGATTATACCAAGAATCCAGTATTAAAATTCGCAATCAATATATGAACATAAATTTTTTTCCTATATAACATAAAAGATATGCATTTTTTTCAAATATTTTCATTACCTGCTCATACTTGTTCTGCAACATTATGATCTGATCACTAAAATCCAAACCAGTTTCCTGTGCCATTTTTCGCACCTGCAAGGCACACATTCATTCCTCATTGAATTAAATTCCACAACAAACAAAAAGTCTAAATGAATTGACAAATAAAAATTTTAAACTACTTACATCAATAATCTTCTTCTCCAGATCCATAAGTGGTCTCTCAAAATCTAAAGTAACTGGTTTAGGTTTCGTTTTCAAAGGCTTAAAATGTGAAAGATGACTCAAGACACCACCTTTAACATTTGGATCCGCATCTTCTGGCCATGGATGTTCATCTTTTTTCTTCCCTTTCTTAATCAAAGCTGAAACACTTAAATCTCTTCTTCTAACCAAAGAAGAAGAAGAAGAAGAAGAACCTAATCGTGTAGTCTTTCCTAATGATTTCAATGGTACACCATTAACACCATTACTTGAACTTTGTAAAAGATCCGAAATCGATGTTCCAGAATACTTCAACAATGAATTAGGTATGGTTGTAGCCATATTTTTCCCACCTCAAAAGATCAACCAGCTACAATGTATAACACCTGAAATTGAAATCTGAATTAGGGAAGGAGAAATTTGATTGTTGTTGTTTGTAAGATGGAGAAAATGTAAACCCTAGAAAATGATGGAATATGTAGAGAGAGAAATGAACATCGGAATGATCGTCGCACCCCTTGAGATTTGTTTTGTTTGGGTGGGTTTGGTTTTTGTTGTGTGAAAGTGTTTAGGTGAAGAAGAAGAAGAAGAAGAAGAGAGAAAAGTGAGTGACGAAATTAAATTATTTGATTTCGATATTTCTTATGCTCCTCCTCCTCCTTGATGAGCTGCTTCGTTACATTTTGAGTTTCTGTTTGGCCGTTGAGGTTTGATTTCGCACGTGTGTCGTTATGATAGGTGTTTGGCTCGTTACAAACGATGTCTCTCTTTTTTCTCTGATACTTTCTGTACTTTCTTTGCATGTACTAACACAGTTAATTACAGGCTTACGGCTTCCAAGTTACAATCCTAAATAGAGCAAGTATTAGGTGGAATCCAAGCCACGTTTGGAAAAGTGTGGAACGTCAAATCTTATAACTTATAAATAGATTTATTTTACGTTTTTTCCAAGACTCTTTTCCAAGGTTTCAAGCTTGGATTCCAAAAGAAAGCTGAAATCCGAATTCCAAGTCAGTGTTTTAAAAATGTAATTTTGAAACGCGTTTTTATTTATTTGTATTATCACAATTGTTGAATGTTAACCCATCATCCATTACTATATGTTAGATTTCTTTGAAAGTATTTGAGTACGACAAAGCCCATTGATAATACGTTAGTCTTGACTTTTTTGGCTTTTACTTTCAACCAATGTAGTTAATCTCGGATCTCGGTCTCGTCACGGCCGGGACCTTGACACCTTGATAACGATATCTCAGGGAGATTATCGGTGAAATCTCGGACTAGTAATTCTCTTATCCTGCTGTGTTCGCATTAGACGCACTAGAATTAGCCATAATCATAATTCACAACCTGCATACAGGAAACAAATTAGTAATGGTAGAGAGTTCACAACTTAACAAAACTTAAACACACAGGCATAGCACTACAGAAACAGACATTATTAATGGTAGAGAATTC
>JAJJMC010007730.1:2817543-2846856 GCA_023531435.1 Papaver californicum
CATAGCACTACAGAAACAGACATTATTAATGGTAGAGAATTCACAACTTAACACAATTGAAACACACATGCATAACACTACAGAAACAGACATTGGTAATGGTAGAGAATTCACAACAGGCATAACACTACAGAATTCACACATATAAAACTGTTTCCTTGTTTGTTGGAGGATAATACACACTACAATTATAAATAAAAGAATCATCAAAACAATAGTACCTATTACATGCATAAAAGGAAACGCATGCCCCTAACAGTCCCCATTCAGTATGCATCAGCTAATAATCCTAGCCACCTGATCGATTTTGTTCATGATAAAGTCAGGCCTAATTAGAGGAAACTTCCTTCTAAAATTATCATATCAAGTACAAAATATGCTTCACATGACGACAAGTATCGTGCATAAGCAGTTTCAGGCTCAGTCTGTATCAAGCAAATCATGTTATACAGCCTATCTGTAGTCAAAATAAAGTCATTTTATCAAATAACCTAAAAGCAAACACAACATTACATATAGAAATATGTTTCTTGATGTCACTAAGACTACTCAATGGATTCATTCATAGTAGTAGATAAGACGACACTTAAATCCAAAACAGAGAATAAATCGAATAGGTGCGACAAGTTGATTATTTACTAAGAAAAAGAGATTTGCATCTTCTTAATTTTTTTCTCCTCAACCTTAGAAAAATGCCAATTCAGTACACTTAAGAGCTTCTTACAGAAAGAAGGGAGGCTATCATCTATATGTCTTAGCCAAGGTAAGTTCAAAATGAGTTTTTTTTTCAATGTCATTGCTCCAAATATCTGGGCTGTCAATGTGAATTACTATGAACTATTTGTTGCGCATTAAGTGGGGACGTGATGGTTCTGCCAGTAAATATGGTTGTGCCTACTGCTTCCAAAATTTACCACTTTAGTATTGATAAAGCTACCTCTTCACAAAGTATACGACAGTGTAAAAATTAGCCTGGACTACCAAACTACTTCGAGCCAAACTAGACATTATACTGTTAGAGTTAGGGCTGAAGAATCTTCAACACCATCTCAATCGCATACCCTGCAGACCTACCTGGTAAAGTAGCACTAACCAAGATGTTAATGATATCCTGTGTATTCAGGTGTTGCTGTAGCAGGGGTATGTTTACTACTTTTGATGCAGCTAGCTAGTATTTACATTGACATTAAGAATGAACGGGTTTGAAATGAGTTTGTGGTGGTTTAAGAATGGGTTGGTGTTGTGCTGCCATGTGAGATAGATTTCAAACAAGGAACTGTGGCTCGTTGTTAATGAAGACAAGATGGGATTTGGTTACAAAACATCTATAGAATTTTATGAAGACCCATTACTCTAAAACCTTAAATAAACAAAACCCCGTGATCAAAACCTCATTAAAATCCAAAAACTACAATCAAATTAAAACCAGAACTAACCTGCTGATCTTGATGAAGGTATAGAGCTATGTTCCTGTCATCGAATAATTTCCTGTCAACTAGTTCGGTGAAGATCTTGATGAAGATTGAAACCCTAAGAGAATATCTTGATGAAGATTGAAACCCTAGGAGAAGATTGAAAGAGCATACAGAGTTACAGATGCAGAGAGGGTAGAGAAGATTAGGTTTCTTATGTTTTTGGGAATGAATCGAGAGATAAAGATAAAGATGGACCGTTGGATTCGTCAAGAGATTATGGACCGTTAGATTAGAATAGTAAATACCCGTTTTACCTTAGATACGGGCGACTCGTCACGGCCGAGATACGGGCGATTCGTCCGATATTTACGTTCAAATCTCGGTCAGCGAAATCTCGGATATCGTCAAGGTATTCTTCCGATACCTTGAAAAGCGGCGTTATCTCGGCCGTAACGTCCGAGATTGACTACATTGCTTTCAACATACAATGAATATGGTAGGGTCCACTGAAATATACCTCACCAAAGCCATGTGTCCGTCCGATATATTTAAATTAAACAAAATACATTTGACTAAACTAAAGAAAAAAAGGACTTTTACTGTGTGGGTGGAGTCACGAGAAATGTAGGTTAAACGTAGTTTGAAATTGCATTTTTATGGATTCAATTATAAGATTTGAGCTTCTGCGATATGTTCTAAACGTTGAGGGGTAGAAAATTGGAAAATGTAATTCTTCCACCATAAAACTTACTCTTATAGGATTTGGTTTTGTCAATCTGAAGTTGGATTTTGTTTGGGTTTCACTTTTATGTTGAAGTAGAAGGAAAATGATAGGAATGGCGTACCCTAGTTGCAGCCTCGTTTTTATGCTTTGAATATTCCAATCTATAGTGTAGTTTAGTCCAAACCAAACTGCCTTACTAAGAGCAAGGGCTATAGGTAGAGTATTCTCCTTCAAAGTGAAGGAGTTTCACCTAAAAAGATCTAATTAGATTCCACTACGGGTAGAGAGAAGAATCTCTTTCACGCAAAATCTTTCATACACTCCTTCAATGGAATGAGTGGTTGCTAGTCTCCCCTAAACGGGTAAAATTCAACCATCTAGAGCAAAATGGGGGATCTTTCCCCGTTTGGAATTTACTTCAATATTAAACTCTTAAAATCGGGTCCTACCTAGGTTTTTATTCTTAAAAAAACTAGATTTACTCCTAAACGGGAGATCTTTATCCGTTCAAGATCTATTTTTATACTAGACGGAGAAACTTCACCTGCCTAGTCTCTCTACTTCACTCTATCCCATAGTCAAAAATTCACTCCTTCGCCTAGCCACTCCTTCATTTTAAGAAGAAAAGAGTGTTAAAACATTATATCATATAGCCATTCCTCTAAAAGAGCAATGAGGAAGGATATGGGTTTCAGTTTCCACACCAGCTTCACACATATACTATAATCTGGAGACAAATTTCACGACCAATTGCTTACTCTGCCATTACCATAGATCCCGTTATAGCATTTCCACAAAAATACCTATATTCGTGGGAAGACTTCCAAGAACCCGTTATAGCATTTCCACAAGAATACCTATATTCATGGGAAGACTTCCAAGTTCGAAATGTGTTTCCAGGTTGGGTTCAAAATAAAATTACATTGGTTACCTACTAGGTAATCATAGGTGGATTTAACTGTTAGGTCCCCATCTTTAGTTAGAGGTCATACCCGTGTATCTAATTTGATACTCATTTTATTGAGATCAATGGATGGAATGTTTTGGACTATGGGAGAATCTAGAATTTGATTCAGAAACTCAAAGTTCCAGTTTCTAGTTTGAGCGTCGAAAACTTCACTGACTTTTTTAGGGTGTTCGGGACTAGAGGTTTTATGTCCAATATTTTAATTCTGTTAGGACTATGTAATGGGATCCATTTATGGGTCCATAATATGATGTCCTCTCCATTGCCAATATTCCAGGTTACAACTTCCTGAATGATTTGTATTCCAATACAGAAACCCTTCCAGAGACATGAGCAATTGTGTTTGGGTTTTATTATAGTCAAGGGAGATGAGTTTTTGAAATATTTTGCTCTTAATACCTTAGTTCACAAAGAATCTTTGTTTTTGATCATCCTCCAAGCCATTTTAGCAATTAAAGCCTGGCTAATTTTTTTTGTATTTTTAAAAACCCACCCCTCCTTGCATTTTTGGTTTACAGATTATTGCCCATGACTTTGGGCACCACCCTTTGTTTTATTTTTTATGACGCCACCAAAAAGACCTGTTTAGGGCATCCACTTGCTTTGTTATGGCTTTTAGTATTATCAAACAATACATTTGATATGTGGCTAAAGAGTCAGCCACATGTTTTATCATCACTCCCCTTCCTGCCGGGGACATAAGTTTACCCGACCAGCTTTTGAGTCTAGCCTTTAGTTTATTTATAATGGGTTGGAAGCATTTTATTTTGGATTTATGGGTGAAGAGTGGGACTCCAAGGTATTTGTCATCTAGTCTTAGTCTTCCAACTTTTAGGATTAGGAGGATTTCCCGTGCCTCGGAACTGGAAACAAGTTTATTTATAATGGATTACTACCGTACCTCTTTTTTACTCGCCCGTGTGAAGATGAGGCAGTCATTCGCAAAGAGAAGGTGAGGGATGGATGGGGACTCTCTACTAAATTTTGCACCAAAAATGAGTTTTTTCTCTTCAGCCTCAATCAGAGACCTTTCATACAGATGATGAACAAATAAGGGGACAATGGGTCCCTTTGACGCAGCCCTCTAGAAGGCTTGAAGAATCTAGTTGGGGACCCATTTACCAGCACCTCACTCATAGTAGTTCTTACACATTGCATGATTAGCTCTATCCACTTATTGTTGAATCCCATTTTTGCCATTATTTTTCTTAAGAAATGTCATTCCACTCTGTCAAAAGCTTTTGACATGTCTATCTTTATCCCCATATAGCCTTTCTTTTTATATTTTTTCCTCTCATGTCTCATTGTATGAATTACCTTATGGGATATAACTATGTTGTCTGCCATTTTCCTTCATAGAATGAAAAACGATTGAAATGGGGAGATTATCTTATATAGGAAAGGTTACATTCTATTTGAAAACAGTTTTGAGATAATCTTGCAGATGGTATTGCATAGGGAGATATGTCTAAAATCCTTCGGGGAGTCTGGAGAGTCTAATTTTGGGATGAGGGTGATGAATGTAGAATTGAATTCTTTAAGGATATGGCCTGATTCAAAGAATTTTTGAATCAGTTTTATAACCTCATTCCTAATTAAAAGCCAATTTTTTGGAAGAAAATTCATGGAAAACCATATGGTCCCAGGGATTTATTGGGGTGCATTTCAAAGAGGATGAGTTTTATTTTGAGCTCAGGGGATTTCCTAGGGAGTTTGGAGTTATCCAGATCAAAGATACTGGATGGGATGAGATTTAGGATGTGGTTTGAAATGCTTGGGTTGGAGGTGGTCGCCATGGAGGAAAAGTGGGAGAAGAAAATATCCACAAATCATTGTCTTTACCTACACCACATTTCATCCTTTTTTTGACCATCTCATGCTAACCCTGTTAGGTCTGTAGCTTGGAATCAGTTTATTGTCGTCACAGCCTGGTTCATATCGAAATCCAGGTGCCAGAATTGCTTTCGAAACAAGAAGCCATCACTTTTTGCCACAATTACTCTCATCCTCAACCATATCAACTCAATCAACAACACTTCGGGAATCACTAAATACAACAGGAATCCAGGTCTGGAAAAACTGCTAAATACTACAGTCCGGAAAAAGAAACAAACCCTATCCATGATATGTTATAGCATTTGGGTTGACTACCTAATCTCTGCAACTGTGATAATCTTTTTTACAGATGAAGAAAACAGAATCCTTGGACAACGATCTTTTTCCTACGAAGTAGACACACTGGAGAAGACCAACATAATGGGGGCAGTTGCAGCACTCAAATGGCTCCAACAACAAAATAACCGAGTCTTCAATATCCAGATTGAAGGCAAAACGATGGTGAAGAATCTCAACCTGAAATGGAGAAAACCAACAACAACTACAAACAATGTTGTGTTTGATGATAGTGTAAAACTTTTCTTATTTGTTAGACAATGGATATGTATTTCCCTAAGGCCTGATTGGAAGCCAAAACTTCTCTATCTAGCTATTACTTATTTGCATTTCATGGAGATGTTAGTACTGTAACTTTACCTCCAAGATGTAATAGTGTTACTAGACACAAACCAACTCAGGGATCCCTGACTGGCTAAGTCTTTTCTTTAATCAGATTTTCAATAAAAAAAAAGTTGCAACCTCTTGTTAGCGTGTGGTAGTGTGATGCCCTATCAACCATCCGATCATGCCATTAATTGCACTTTATCTCATGCTTTAGGATTTCTTGACGAGAGACAGTAGTGAGCGGCCTAGTGACCGAGCTGTGAAGTTAATTTAGGTGGGAAAGTAAATATTGGGTGGACTAAATTACTTTACTTTAATGTATAAAGTCTAGCTTGAACCACCTAATTTTTTTATGTTAAACCTTTTTTCTTTTCTTTTTTGCGATTTTATGTACTGGATGTTGTTATATTTGGATAGTAACAAAGAAATAACCATATATTAGGGTTTGATATACTGATTGAGTGTACTACATAACAAAGAAACAACCATGTTTGCGCCCTGATACCAACTCTAGCTCGTACATCATATTGGCCTTGGACGAGAGTTGTGTTACTATCCATGTATGCACATGCATATTAAGTCACAAGTTGCATGCATCATATCCAGGTTGCTTTAATACGCCATTTAATAGGAGGTAGGGTTGTTAGATGATTTTTTTTGTATTTTTTTTGGTCAATCGACGTATTTTAATTTCTTTAAATTAAAATAGGGATTTATTTATTCGAAATAAAAGTTTGTTAAGATAATTCAGTAAAAATCATTCCTCAATCAATCAATTATGTATGGTGGAAATAAATCATAATATTCAAAATCATTACCATCTTCTCTAGTTTTTTTTTTGTTAGAGAGTGTGATACAATATTACCTAGTTTGTGTATATACTTACAAAACCAATATTTATACTAGACATGTTATCTTTGATATCCAAGATAATTCCTTGATTACACCAATAAACATTTGGTCCATCGTGTTGACAAACTTTACCACTCACTCACAATCTGACTCCAGCACAATTTTTGTATTTCCTATACGTGTTGCCCAATTGACTGTTTCCTTCATTGCCAAATATTCTAGTTGCTCAGATACAAACTCTACATTCAACCCTCTATCATAGTATCTCCATTTTGCCCCATAGAAGGTTCCCTGCAAAATTTCTAATTGTTAGACCAATACTTCATACACTTCTATATTCAATATATGAAACATCCATATTTATATTGAGATAATGTCTACCTGGAATCATCCAATCCTTAACCTGCACATTGGTGAGATTGCCAGAACTATCATTAGTTGTAGTAGAAATACACTGGTTGGAAGTTAGTGGATCTTTTATACCGAGGCTCGCGTCTGATTAGCTAGTTGGTGAGGCCAGGGTTAGTCAACCCCTGGTTGCACCCCTGATACCAACTCCAACTTGTACATCATGCTGTACCTGGACGAGAGTTGTGCTACTATCCATGTTTGCACACGAATAATTAAGTTATAATTTTCATGCATCCTATCCAGGTTGCTTCAAAACGTCGAAATATTAATAGGAGGCATGGTTGTTAGATGGCCTTTTTATTTTTATTTTTATTTTTGGTCAATCGCGTATTTCAATTTCTTTAAATTAAAATAGGGACTTTTTTTTATTCAAAATAAAATTTTGTTAAGATAATTGAGTAAAAATTTGGAAATCATTCCTCAACAAATCAATTGTGTGTGGAGGAAAAAAAATCATAATATTCAAAATCATTACCATCTTCTTTAGCTTTTTTTTTGTTAGAGAGTCTGATACAATATTACCTAGTTTGTGTATATACTTAGAAAACCAACATTTATTACTAGACATTTTTTTGATATCCAAGATAATTCCTTGATTAGACCAATAAACATTTGGTTCCATCTCATTGACAAACTTTACCATTCACTCGCAATCTGAATCCAACATAATCTTCGTATTTTCCATACTTGTTGCCCAATTGACTGCTCAAACATTCCAGCTGCTCAGCCCTAAACTTTGCATTCAACCCTCTATCATAGTGTCTCCCTTTTGCCCCTTAGCAGGTTCCCTGCAAAATTTCTAATTGTTAGACCAATACTTCCTACACTTATATATTCAATATATGAAACATCCATATTTATGTTGAGACAATCTCTATCTGAAGCATCCAATCCTTAACCTACACATTAGTGATGTTATCAGAATTACCATTAGTTGCAGCAGAAATACACTGATCGAGAAGTTGGTAAATAGTTTATATAGTATGTAGCATGTTTGGGTTAATTTTTTTGGAAAACCAGATAACACTTGTCTTTCCAAATCATCCATATGGTAACCATGCATCTGTAAACCAAATTTTCACATTTTAATATATAAATAAAAGGGAATCTATTACTTGCGTTAAACCAACTTATAATCCAACAACCATAAAGAAGCATATTGATCTTGAATATTCAAAGTATTGATTTTAACCCCTAACTATGTGGATCTAGCATAAACACAATCAAGAAATAGATGATCAGTTGTTTCAATACTAGAGTTATATAAGATGCAATGATTACAAATAGTGGTTACATGATTGCTTACAAGAGTAACAAAAACATCAAAAAGTATATGTACCTAAAAATGGTTTAGGTAATTTTAGGTTAGGGGTTTAGGGTTTGAGATGAGTTGCGGAAGGCTGATTACGAGCAGTCTTTGGCTATAACAAGTTGATGGTTCGAAGATTGCTTGAGTCATAGGAGAGAGATTCGGGATGGTCTTATGGAGGAAAACTGAAATATATCAGAGTTTTTAGTTACAGATCTCTTAGGGAAAGGGGGGGGGCGGTGAATTGTGGCTAACGTTGTTGTTTCGAATGATCGATTGTTGGTCTAGTTTCTTTTATCGACAAAAAAACTGGTGCTGACGAGTTTCAAACTCAGGTCACTGGTATTATCATCCAATGATTTTACTACTGAACTACAGTGACATTGACCGATTGTTGGTCTATTTATAATTGCAAAATCCCTGATCTCAAGTCGGTGAGATCAGGGTTAGCTAAGGATGAAGTGACGTGAGGAGCACTCCTTACGTGATTATAATAATAACTTAAATTGATGAGTTGATTATATCCTCTAGAAACAACCGTAGTTATCTCTTTGATTCCCATAATCTTCACCGAGTATTCTCGTTTACAACTGGATATTCACATGTATTATAGGCTTCCATACCAAAACCCTAAAGATATCCCTATGTGTATGTGACTTAGTCAGTCTTCATGTTTGACATATTTGTTCAAGACTACAACAACGATGAGATTAATGAAGCAAAGTAGAATTCAAATGAATTTAATGTTATTATCCATGCCATAAGATGAGATCTCCAACATCATGTTTCTACATGTGAGACTTTTGAGGATGCTTGGGACATCTTGGAGACCGTATGTAGCGCCCCATTATTGAAGAATGAATCAAATGATAGGGCGGTAAACAAGACTGATATGACATGATAACTTACTGCTAACAACTAATTATCTAATCTGAAATCCCGCAATTCAGGGCTCTAAAACCTTGAAAAACATGATAAAAGAAAGCCGCGTATACTACATATTATACATCCTTAAGCTTCCATTACATGTCTAGCGTATCTACATATGAGTAGTGGTGATACTTATACACATAGCTGAAAACTAGCTAGCCAACTTATTTACAAAAGAAAACAAACAAAAAAGAAATATGAACATCACCTCCAAATGAGTTTATGTTCAACATCACTAGACAATAATAACAACGCGTAACGTTCTTTCCTAATAAAGATAAAGCCACTTCAATCTACCCAACCATGTATATATTATTGTGCTAATAAAAAATTGTAGTGAGCATAACCCGATAAAAATTATACACAAAAGTAAAAATATACCAATGCTAGTTGCAATTTTCAACTGTCAGTCATATACAATAATTCATAGAACTAAAAAAAATACATTAAACACTAATAAATTTGTATATGAAATTCCCATACATGCCATATGTCAAGAGTTGCTAAAAATACAATTCAAGCAACATTGAAGCACAAATGTAATATGCATAAGAATGATCTCCCCAAATACCTAATTGTATCTATAATAGTGCACATCTCGTGTTATTTATAATACCGCACTTCCCGTGCTACTAAAGACAATATAAATTACGTAAAGAATATTGTATTTCCCACGCTACTAATAATATTGTTACTTTCCGTACTACTCGTCTTAGCAAGGAGATGTGGAGAAACCACAGACACCCCCTTGCGGTACAACACATACTACCCAATTCAACGATGTATATAGTACACACATCAGAACACAATCACATTCATAAATATACAAATAAAATTATCAAGAGTAAGTGAATATTAATATTAGTATACTTAACGACTAGAGGAAAATATGTCCGAATTCCCACCTCAGTCCCGCTAAGTAAACTTCAGCTTTCCGACCAATCACGAATCTGAAATTTTTAAAATCACATAAAGCTAAGCTAGAGAGAAAATTATGTTCGAGTCAGTTTACAAGGTTTGTTCAACTTGTGTTTTATTAATTAATCTAATCAAAGTCTAATGGTTGTGTACAATTTTCTAACACTCCACCTCATGCATTTCAAGATTATAATATTAGTATTGTAACTAACTTATTTAAAATAATATTCAATTCCCTAATTATACACCTCGCTTATAACACAGTAGTCGTTGTAGCTATCCTAACTGATCTAGTAACATTTTTAACCATAAAGGAAATTTATGTGTTTAGACCTAGATACTTCATTTCCTACTAGTTACCAATTTCATTTATATTTCCATTGAATGGAAGTTTAGGTCTTTAAGAAACACATGGAAAACTTTAATATAATATAAT
Source organism: Papaver californicum (assembly GCA_023531435.1). Taxonomy (NCBI): domain Eukaryota; kingdom Viridiplantae; phylum Streptophyta; class Magnoliopsida; order Ranunculales; family Papaveraceae; genus Papaver; species Papaver californicum. The sequence goes on from JAJJMC010007730.1 coordinate 2,828,005, forward strand.
AATAACAATTTATTGATCAATATATACTTGATGGCTAACAAGTTAAGATTAATTAATTACAGATTAATTTTGTTAGACTAAGTTTCAATACATTCCTTCAATTGCTATAAGGTTCAAGAACTCCAATGCTCTTCTCGATAACTAATTTGTTTTCTTACTAACTCAATTTCCAATTTTATTGAGATCATTCGTTATCTTTTTCTTTGTCCCCCAAATTTCTACCTCTCAACTCTAGATAATATAGGCACCTGTTATTATATAAAATTGACAGCTCCAGCTAGTTTAAGATAAGATTGAAGATCATAACCTTTTTACAGATCTGTGTTTAATTAAAATATCAAATAATAGATTTTTTTTCTTTATCTTTTTAAAATAAAAATAATTAAATAATCCACATGGTTCACCTACATCACCCCATAGAAGTTAACTTCTAATAAGGGCTAGTCCTAACAGCTCATATAAAAATCTAAGAACAATTAGCTACTGACCAAATAGCATGCACCCTAACCGTAGTCGACTTTTGGGTCCATTAACAATTGACTTTCGGCTATAGGATCAACTCGTTTAATGCCTTTTTTTTAAGCATATCGTTTAATGTCAAATATTTGCATTCTAATAAACATTTCTCAACAATTTATTATAATCCTAAAATTAAGACTTTGATAACTTATTAGGTTCAATAAGTTAATAAGAAGGTTAAAGCCCTACAATAGCAATTTGGCTAGTCAATAATCACATATCTATTTTTGGGCTGCCATACCGTACTCGAAGGAAATTCTTCGGAAAAAAATGCTAGGTTTCAAACCCTAACTTCTAATTGGGAAAACTCTCGTATGTCTGATGACACCTTTGAGAATTTTCAACATAAACTTTTTGAAATAGTAAATGCCTCACATTTGTTAAGAAAAACTATTCTAGAGAAGGATATTGTGTATAAAATTCTTAATTCTCTACCATCAAGATACGAGTCTGCAAAAAAATACTTTCGCAAAAGCCAACGATCTTTCAATACTAACAAGTACTTGTTAGAAAATTGAAGATCTTTGATCATGAACAACAAACTGTTAAAAGTAATAACGCCTTTGAAGAAGTAAATGTCTATAACATAACTTGTGAAAAACCAAGCCTATCTTGGGATGATAAGTGTAATGAAGATGAAAAAGTTGAAGATCTTGAAACAACGTTGTCTCTCATTAGCCAATAAATTAGGGATTTTCTGAGAAAAAAAAAAGAAAATTCGGACGTCTTAGAAAAAATTTCTCCTCTCGACCTCAAAATACTTCGTATGAAAAGAAAAAAATAATGAATTCCAATGCATTAAATGTCATGATTTTGATACTTCAATACTTGACACTAGTGGTGATTCTTGTGCTCACCGCCTTACTACTTAAGTGTAGTAAGGATGTTGATCCTATCCTTATAAAAATGAGGATCACATTAACATCAAGATGTCTGTTATTTCTGATGTGTACTAAGTCTTAGAGTTTTTTTAGCATTTTTTCGTTTGATTTATGCTTCACTAAGTATTTTGGTGGGATCCTAGTTTTTTTATAATAATTTAATATAAGATAACTTCTTTCTTTTTGATAAAATCTTCTTAGGAAAAAAATAATCTTCATATCCTTTTATTAAACTTTTTTGTTCATGGATATGAGTCTCATTCTCTAAAGGTTATGTGACCTTTGCTAATGGTTTATGAAGTGTTTGTTATAAATTATCTTCTAATTACCTGTAAAAATGTTAAGAGTCAATATAGAAAAATCCAACTCAAGATGATACCACATTACTAATAGTGATTCCAAAATGTAATAATTTTGATGTGTGTATCAACACTTCTTATGTTATGCGTAGAATTCTCTCTGCCTATCTGACTCATAAGTAAGAGATGAGAACATGATCCATGTGTCCCTTCATTTTAAACCCATTGCTTAAAAAATATTGTTGTTTCTTGTAAAACACATGTCTATAATTTGGCAAAAAAACATGAAGATGAATTATGTGTACCCTTTTATTTTAAACCCACCGTGTCCTTTCAAAAAAACTCATCGTTTTGCCACATGTCACTTTAAATTCTTAAAAAATGTAAAAATGAATGTGGTGTTAACACGTCAGACAAAAAGATTCCCCTTTATATAATATCTATTGATTCAATTTGTGCCCTAATTTAATTTTAACAACGAAAGAATAAATTGGTTAATCAAGATAGGATGACTACTGAATTAATAATTGGTTAAAAGAACTAATGAGTTACCTAGTTACCTTGTATTGTTTTAAAGGAATTACAATGCCTAATCCTTTTTTTTTCCCATTTTGTTTTTTGAGATAGAAGAAAATAAGAAGAAAAAAACTAAGAAAAAGTAAAAAACGTATGGGTTGCAAAGACTGAATATGAAACGTGTTTCTTTATATAGGTAAATTTAATTTTTTTCTTATTTTTCTACCCCTTTCAATAGTTTAGTATTTTCAAAAATACCAACAAACTAATTAAAAGTTTTGATTTTTGTGTTCAAAAGTTATACCATTAATCCAATATATCATAAAGACGAAAAAAAATAAAAAAATGCAGCCCCTAAATATTTGTTGCCCAAAGTTTAACTTTGGGCACTTTTATACTGTCTTAACCCGCATATGAGAACAACTTTGATTTTTAGAAAATTCATCACTGAACCCTGTAATCTATACACCATCGATGTTAGATCTTCTTTATAATGTTATACGCCTATGAGGAATCAACATTAGAAGTGAATCACTCGAGGTTACTGGATTTCCCATTGAAATGGCTATTGATTTGGGTTCGACTTCAAGTCATCTTCCTTCTTCTATCTACGATATATCAAGGGATAAGTACCGTGATATTGTTAGTCAACTTGGTTGGATTCTTTACTATGGTATTAAGAACGTAGAAACATGCTATAGTTTAGCAAAACTTCATAAAACACCATCTACCTACTTTCATTTTGATGGTGAACATACAAATCTGATGTTGAAGCCCGACAATATATGGAGGGAATAAATGAGGTAGACGAAGAATTGTCCATATACCCATTTTTGGGAACATCCAACAACGAAGAATTCAGATAATACATGCTTTTGGGAGATCTCGATTTGGATTTGTCCCTTTCGCATGTTAATGGAGGAAAAATGGCAACATCGATTGGTTCTGTGCTTGTATTTTATCACATTTGAATGTTAAACCCTTTCCTTTGTTAATTGTTATTTATATGGGGCTGAGTATAAGAGATGATAACAGAGATATCAGGCGAGGCTTCTATACTTTTATGTTCTAGTACTTCTTTACAGGCGAAGAAAGCATTACGCCTGTAAATTTATATTTACATGCTTTCGTTTATCTTGTCTGAGAGAACTTGTTAGTTTGTTTCTCAACTCTTTTGTTTGTTTGTAATTAAGAATTTTTGTGTGCAAGTTTGTAAAATCCATGCCTTTTGAACTTCTGCTATAATACTTATGGGTTCGTGGTAGTTGTCCTTTCATGCACACTGCATTTTGATATTGATTTTGAAGTATTGCAGTAGGTATTAAGAGTATCAGCTTCATATATGAATTATAAGGAACAATGTTGAGTTGCTTTTGTATTGGATCTAGCATCGGTCCTGAGAAATTGATACCCCAAAGTTAACTATAAAAATGTATCTACTATATGCAATAATACTAACTTAATTATAAAAATATTTCTCATATGAGTTAAACACACAATAAATAAATAAATGTGATATTTTATTAGAAAACATGGAAAATTGTGATATAAGTTGTGTCCTTTCATTTTTAGGCCTACTATTTTCTTCACCTAACTAAGAGAAGAGGTTATATAGGGTGTCTAATTTCAAAACTACCAAACTATCCTCTAATTAACTCTAGTTCTAATTCATAATAATATTAAATTATTTTTATTTTCATCTAATTGGAAACTGAAAACCCTAAACAACAAAATGAACTTTTTATTATTCATCTAATCTTTCCAAATTCTAAAATCCTAATCCGAACCAACTTTTACCGATTCGATTAAGGTAAGATAATTCACCATCAACTGTTTCTATTGATAGTGTTTATTCATTGATCTATAAATTTAAAACTCAATTTTTTCAAAATCAAAATTTCCGAAAACACCCAGAATGGTTGATGTAGATCATCGTCTCCTCCGATTTTGGGTGTGTTCTTTATGGACATGAAGAATGTGCAGTAAAGTCGGCGGATAAGACGGCGGATAAGACGGATCTACATCCATCGATTTCTAGAATCGGCCTTTAGAGTACATAAGTATCCCACGATTGTTTCGATATTCTCCGTGTCCGAATATTATTACCAGAATCGGCGTATAAGATGCATCAATATCGGCCGATTCTATTGTGTTCATTATATTTGATTTTTTTTCCAGTAAATCGGTAGGTATCATGTGTTTTATCCACCGATTAGAATCATTTTTTTAGGTTCTCTATTTCTTCATAATCGGTGGTTATATATATGTTTTTTCCATCAATTCCGTGGGATTCGTTTTTTGGAGTTTTCTCTTTCTCTAGAATCGGTGGATATGCATTTGTTTCATCCACCGATTTTGTTGGACTTGTTTTTGAAACTATTCATATTTAAAAATTTTAAACATGGGGTATGTATTACTTTTCATTACACATGACTCAACGAGTAGTATATTTTACAAAAAAATATAGTTGTGGGTCATTTATGCATATTAATAAAATAACCTATTTTTCATCATTTACTGCTTCATTTAAGCAAATCCTTCTTCAGCATTCATTACTTCATTCAAATAAATCCTATTGCAATGTCAAATCCTTCATATCAACTACCAAGTCAATTGTTGCTACGGAAGAAGACCAATACCAAATCCATCATTAGAAACTACCAAGTCAATCAATGTTATGGAAAAAGAGATACGCAAAAGAAACAAACAAATAACTCCTAAAGCAACATCATCATCAACTACCAAGTCAATTTCTTTTATGGAAATGAACCACAAAATTAACAACCAAGTCAAACAAATGAAAATAGATGTGGATGTTAAGAGAGAGACAAAATGGGTTATAAATTTTTACACTGTAAAAAATATTCCCGAAGAAAACCGGGATGAGAAACTATTTTGGAACGTTGTTAGTACAAGTCCTTTCATTTCTAAGTGGGACGGTAAGTACAAGAAACCACCGTTATAATATAGGGACGAGTGTGTTTGTTCAAGGACCATTCATGTTAGAAAATTGTGCTATAAGTACAACGAGTTTCTTGCTAGGCACATATGGGACAGGTTTGCGGCTCAAGATGCATATACCAAATGGGAAGGAGAACCGCTTTATCATTTCAAAGCTCCCTTGATAATTGAGTCTCGCACCGGAAAATAAAGATGATTTCATTTGATGCAATTACAACATTAATGTGCTAGTATGGTGTAATGTTAATTTTTTGTTTCGATGTACTAGTGTTATATGCAAGTTCAAATTTTAATCAAATTAGTCCACAATCGTCGGTCGTGTTCATACATATCCACCGATTGTTAACGCGATCATTACTCAGAACATTAACCTTGTGTTACAATCACCCATTATTTGCAACCATATCATCCGACTATGGAATTGATAAAATGACAGTTAACTGTAAAAAAATCTAGGTATAATCGGTCGTCGTGGTCATCCATATTTGTCGATTATGGAGTTTGTCATATTGTTTTGTTGTCATTCCCAACATTGGCGGATAAGGTCTCTAGTATGCACCGGTTTTTTGCTGTTCATTTAATAAATTTTCTTAGTAAATATTCAATAAGCAAATCACTTTTATTCATTAAGCATGATTCAAATTGCAACATACAATATATGAAAGCGACCACATGCGATAGTTCATTTCCTAACAAAATAAAAATACTTAGTTCAACATTTTGAGACCCTTGATTTGATCCGGCTCAACCAATGCATTCCAACGCTTCATATTGAGGTTGTATTTTTTCAGCCATTCCTTGGTGAGTCCTAAGTCATCGTGAAACCTACATAGTGGATGTAATGGAAAATCTCTGTGTAGCCTAAGACCGATAAAATGTATGTTATTGATGTTGGATATAACAATTCTTCGATCCTTAAACGATTCATCACAAATTATTCCCTTTCATGTGAATGTAAGATATGCTCCCTTACCAAAATAATGGACAACGCAACTCCACGTGTATCCGTCAAGAAATGGCCATATAGAGGCTTGCTCATCCATTACTTTCTGGTAATTAGTTTACCCCCCTCCGGTCCTTGTACCATTTCGTTAAATTTCACTTCTTTATCTTCCGTTGTTCTTTCCATCATCATTTAAATATAAAATTCATTGCCTTCTTGTAGACGTAAGGCATCATCTTTCTGAAATACTGGCATTGCGTTAGGTTCTCATCATCGTAAAACTTATATGACATATTTTTTATGACACAACGTGAAAACCACAATTTCTATCTGCATCCACGTCGTCATTAGATAATACGTATGAACGAATGATCGAAGGAAGTTTTGTATAATACTATTGCGAGTTGATGTGGTTTTAACCCACAAACGACATAGTGTCCAATAAGAGATTTCGTATCATCATGATTATGACAACCATTCATCACTTTACAAAGCTTATATATACAATTGAGTCTATGTACTATAATATTAAATAGGCATTTATGCTTCTTTAACTGAGTCACGTAAACCCTCAACTTCTTCTTCACATATAGTCTATCCTTTGCCCGATGACTTTCAATCTTACCATTTCTCTCGTAAACAAATTCCAAACTATCACTCCTTGAAAGATGATATAAAATTAATGTGCATTTGATTTATATGTCTTTGTCCATAAACCATTGTTTTGTGATGAATATATAAACACGTCATTTCTACATCTTAATTTATATCTATTTAGTTCTCTATTTTATATATATTTAATGGTTGTTTTAAGTTTCATAGAATTAATGAATAAAACTTGATGCCGTTAAAATGTAATTTTGCCCGAAAAATGGATAAAAATCAAGCTAGCCTTAATCGTTCATCCGACTATCCCGTCCACGACTGGTTACCGATACTCACGGACTCAGTCGCTCAAATATTCTTTTAACATGAGAAAAGAAGCCAACGGGTTAACTTTCCATCTATGGGCCCAACCAAACCCGTGTTACTCGACGTGTTGCAACATTTTAATATCGTCATCCTGCTACCATATACGCAAGGCACATGCAACTAAACTACATAAAAATCTCTATGAAATGGGAAGGTTTGGTATAATCAATCAATAAAATAAGGAAAGTCAAAGTTGTATCAAGTAAGTGTGGTTGCATGCAGACAAAATATGAGCTGGTGGATGTTATTTCAAGGCATTGGAATCTGTTCACGTGAAAGAAAAATGAAATGATTTGGTTAATAAGGGAAAGTGGAGATATAGTTACTTCATTTTGTTTATACTCTTCCCAAATATAAATATTAATTTACTCTCTAAATATTGGGAAGAAAAACGTGAGAAAGGGGAGTTTTGGTGGAAGAGATAAATACGTGATGTCCGATAGCAGAAGGAGGAGTCTGGTTCATGACCGTCGAGAGCCGATCAAAATATTAGTTTAGATTTATTTTATTGTTTTGTTCTCTAAGTTCTACTCTCTTTATAATGATAGCTAGTTTCTTTCTACTAGGAATAAAAGATAAAGCTAAATTTATGATGTATAAAATTCTAATACTTTTTGATGAATTAATTTTGTGGTGTTTAATTGTTTAATCAATTTTTCTTCATTAATAGCTTTGTTCATAAATTATTCTGAATAATTTTCGACTATTGATATTTTATAAACGAAGAAGATTATATTATTTTGGTATAACAAAAGTTGTAATTATTATTTTTAATCATAATATTTTCTGAGACATATTGATTGGGTTCGATAGTCTTGAGTTATAATATGACTAGTTTTTTTTTAGTCTGCAAGAATGTTTTAAATAATTAATTTGGTGGAATCAAAAACCCTATTTTTAACTTTTTTTGTGTTCGTTTATTTATTTTATTAGTATTATTATATGCTTCTTTTATTATTTGTAGCACACAATCTATCTTTTATCTAGATATAATATTATTAGTTCATGTGGGAACGAACCGTATTTGCCGCTTTTACTTTGTAGACTTCGTGCTATTGCGATTATAGGTTTTTGCCCTATCACTTTGCCTCGTCCTTCTCTTTCCCATTCCAAATCAGTGTAATAGTGGAAAGAAGTATGAAGCCTTAAACTGAGTCATGGGTTTAGGTTGATCGTCATCAAGCGCTTCAACAATCTATAATATATATCAAAAAATTAAGCCAACACAATCAGTGGATAAGGAACACTCATGCTAATTGTTTCCCAAAGATACGCCTTTAAGCACATTAACATCAACTGATTTTTCTAGGTTGTTAATTTTTCAAAAAACACCAAGTGATCAATCGGCATATAAAGGAACATATATCTACCAATTGTAGACTTGGTGTTTCTTTGAAAAAATCACCAAGTGCATAATCGGTACACGTGAGATATCTTGTATGCCGATTCTAGCATTCATCAATAGCGTTTTTTCGAGCCATTTTTTCGACTACAATCGGCCTTTAAAGCCACACACATCGGACAATTGTAAACTTGGTGCATTTTTGGTAAATTCTCCAAGTGTTACAATCAGCCGATATGTGATTCCATAACAACCGATTTTTTTACCTACCAATCCCGCCAAATATGAACCATAATCGGATGGTATGGCGAGAACAACAACCGATTGTGGTTCATAAAATCTTTGGATAATAATGAATCAGGGGTGTGGTGCTACCGTATCCGCCGATTCTTGTTGATAGTTGGCCAGAAAAAAATAATTTTTTGAAGTTTTTTCCATTTTTGGGGGATTATAAGCTACAAATACATGTTTGGATATCCTTAAAACATATTCATGACCAGTAAAAGCATTATGATCTTCATTTCCTGGTATAATTCTTTATTTGGTTGAATAAAATCCTCAATTAGGATTTGGTTTACGTGTTCTTGTTCATCCAACAAACAATCCAAGTCGGTAGGATCGAAATCAAGATAATTTGATTGACGAAATATGGATGCACACACTTCTTCATCACTACTAGAATCTTCATCACCATAGAGTTTCATTTTTGCTGCCAAAATTACTAAACCATACTTTTTCCTATTTTCTTCAACTTCTTATTATTCTTCAAGCTTTTCAAAAAATAAATCTCTACTCTAATTCTAACCATCAAACACTAACTTTGTAAATAAAATTCCAGATGCTAGAAAACTGCATAGACCTTTTAGAATTTTTTGAGTACTGGTTTTCTCACTCACAATGTTTGTCTGTTATTGATAATGCTTGGATAAATTCTGGTGATTTACATATTCATGATAAATTGGCTAATACTCAACATGCTTTACAACATTGGAGTAGAACTATTTTTGGTGCTATACAGAATCGTATCCAACATATTAAAAATACCATGTCTCAACTTGCTCAATCAGATCCTCAAGTTGAACTAACAACTCAGTTTCAGGATTTGAAATTAGAATTATCTCATTTATATGACATCCATAATCAACATATTAGACAAACATCTCGAGATAATTACTTTGCTTGTGGTGATATACATACAAAGTATTTACATGCTAGAAAAAACTTTATAAGAAGAAGGAATCACATTGCTGGATTACAAAATAATCTAGGATTATGGCATAAGGAAAGAGCTTAAATTGAATCTTTGTTAATTCATCATTTTGAACATATTACTACTACTTCTAGACTTGAAAGAGATGATGAATTACTTAATGTGATTCCTCCTTGTATTACTGCACAAGATAATGCTAATTTTCTTAAAATCCTTGATGCAGAAGAAATAAGAGCAGCAGTTGCTCAAATGTCTTTTTGGAAAGCACCAGGGCCTGATGGCTTTCACATTGGTTTTTATAAGCATCGTTGGGATAAAATTCAACATGATGTTGTTAGTCTAATAGAAAATTCTTTTACCAATCATGTGCTAGATGATAGTATAAACCCACTTTTCAGGTTCTTATTCCAAAAAATGAGTGTGCAGCTATACCTAGTGACTTCAGGCCTATTAGCTTGTGTAATGCTACTTATAAGATCATAACAAAAATCATGGTAACTAGGATGAAACCAATCATTTATAGGATAGTTTCTCCTTATCAGACTGCTTTTGTGCCTGGAAGACAAATACATGACAATATAGTTATTGCCCATGAACTGCTAGAAACAATGAAAAAAGAGAAAGATATGTACGGGGCTGTTGTTATCAAAATTGATACATCCAAAGCCTTTAATAGGCTAGGATAGAAATTTGTATATGATGTTCTCAAACAACTAGGAGTTGACTCTGGCTGGTGTAATATGATAATGCAATGCACTAGCACTCCTACAATATCTTTCTTATTGAATGGAACCCCTCGTAGACCTTTTCAACCATCTAGAGGCATTAGACAGGGTGATAGTTTATCACCCTACTTATTTATCATTTGTATGGATGCTCTTTCTAGATTATTTACTCATGTTGAGCTTAATAAACATATTTATGGTGTTCAACCAGCTCAATTTGGGCTTATGATTTCTCATTTATTTTTTGAAAATGATATTATGCTTTCTTAAAAGTAAAAAAATCTGAAATTCAATATGCTTAATCTATTTTAGAGAGGTTTAGTAAAGCCCCTGGTCAAGTTATTAACCCTGCTAAAAGTTCAGTCACATTTAGTGGGAAAATGACTAGACAGATATAATCTGAAATTGCTACTTGCTTAATATGACTCATATGAAACTAACAGATAGATATTTGGGAGTGCCATTTTTCCCAAACAGGTCAAATGTAGAATGTTTCAAATCTTTAGTAGACCAAATGCAGAAAAACTCATACCTCAAGCTGGTAGAGCCATCAAGATTCAATCTGTTTTAAATTTTATTGGTTTGTATCAAATGTCATGTTTACCATTGCCAGATGAGATTATTAAGTAGCTTAATACTTTGCAAAGAAGATACTGGTAGGGCCATTAACCGCGCAAGAAAGGTTTGAATCCCAAATCTTGGAGAACTTTAAGCTTTCCTAAAAGGCATGGAGGTATGGGTTTTAAAAACTTGTTTAAGTGTAATCTTGCTATGCTTATTAAGATGTCCTGGAGATTGATAAATTCTCAAGATGAACCGTGGGTCAAAGTGATGAAGTCTAAATATTTTGCTAAACATTCACCCATACATTATGTTCCTGAAAAACATATATCATGGATGTGGAGAGGAATTACTAAGGGGAAAAATATAATAAAAAAATACCATATATAGGAAATAAGAGATGGAAATAATGTTAGTGTATGGTCTGACAATTGGATAGACTTTAATTCTCCAGCCTTGTTAGGCCAACTGATTATCATCTTCAAGATTATACTCTTGTTTCTCAACTTATCAGTTCTCTCATGAATGGGGTCTTTCTGCTCCTGCTGAACTATTTTCTCAAGAAGAAATAGATAGCATTACAAAAATTAAAATTTCTAGATATGGACAAGATTGTCTTAGATGGTCAATAACAAAATATGGTAATTTTTCTACCAAATCCGCTTATCAAGCTTTATTAGCTAATCATTGTCATTGCTCTCAGCAGGAACAAAAACAATGGCTCAAATTATGGCATGTGGACATATTGCCTAAATTTAGGCTATTTATTTGGAAATGCTTACATAAACTATTGCCTCTAGAAACCTACTTACATAGATTTGGTATTGTGTCATATGTTTTATGTCTTTCTGCAATGTTGGTATGGAAACATTTGATCACTTGTTTTTTTCTTGTCGCTTTACAAGAGCTATCTGGTTTACTCTCTGTCTAACAATGCTATCAGTTATTCCCAAATTTTTTTCTTTAAAATAATGGATTAAGAGTTGGTTTGTATCTAAACCTTTGAATAATTCCGTTGGCAATCAAAATTTTCTTATAACAATTTTATAGAATATTTGGAAATCTAGATGTGATGTGTGTTTTGAACACAATAACCCTGCCCTATGGTAGTCATTACTCAGATAAAATTTATTTAAAATCAATGAATCAAACTCAGACATTATACAAAAATTAAATGGTAATTTAACTTTGAAAGCTCCAGGGTCTGGACAATACATTTTTACACCTGAATTTTTGAGAGCACATCAAGATTGTGACTAGTGTTTGTTGATGCTTCTGTTGGTAAAACATCAAATATTGCAGGTTGTGGAATTATCTTTTATGAATCGAATGGAACCTTTGCTGCAACAAGATGCTGGAACACCACCACAAGATCAGTGATAGAAGCTGAGGGACAGGCTATGCTATCAGCTATAGACTGGGCTCATGCTTTACATACAGACAAAGTAATTTTCACCATAAATAATCTCTCTCCGGCTGAAGCAGTCAATGAGATCCTAACTCACTTTCGAAGGAATCACGACTACATTTAGCATGTGTAACAAGCCTTTAAACCCTTAAGTGGCCTTAGTGGATAAGTTTTGTCTCGTGAGGGTTTACAAGAGGTATACCCACAAAACCTATACCCCAAATCTTAGCTACCTGTGAACGATTGATGACAGACATTAAACATACTATTTAGTTGGCTACTAAATTCTTTGGCATTAAGAATCATTACCCTGTATGAATCTAATTGTTGTACACGAGTATGCACTCAACGTACTAAATTCCATATAATAATGAAAAACTCTACTCAAATAATCATTGAACATCCAAAACTGGATAAAAATAGTCAACATTCACATTGCTCGAAATCAATCAAATTCAAACACATGGATAGATTAGTCAACATTCCCAAAATATCTGTATGAATGTCACTACCAGGATGACTCCTAATGGATTGAGATACACTCCCACTGGTTTTAATCTTAATACTAATATCGACTCAGCTGGTATATACAAGGGCCCCATCGGTCGATTTAGTTATTGAGCATAATTATTTTTTATGCTAAAACTGACTCAGCTTCAAAGACTTCATCGTCATTTTTTTTGTCTGAATAATGGTTTAAATACAATAATGAGGCTTGATCTCAAACACTCTACTTCATCCTGGCAGTGACAATAAAGTAATACTAGGGATCCACTAAATCACTTAGAAAAACACAAAATTGCAAAAGTAAAAACAGAAAGTGACATGGTTATGATGATTCCGAGATATGTGTATTCAATGACTATCATGTTATTTCTAACACATGAGTAAGAGCTATGTTTTCATCTACCTAGAATGGTTAGTGTTATCCTGAATAGTTCACAAGTTTCTAAATTTTGGAGTTTCTTACTAGCATCAATTTTCGGAAACTCTACCCCAAACCTAAATTTAACATTGTCCTCAATGTTTCGAACCGTGCAATCTTAAATGGCATGCAATAAATATAAATAGGAGAAACAAATGTAAATCAAACGATATTATTCTCTGTAGCACACATCAAACGACATTAATAATAAAGAACACTAAAATAAAATAAAAACAAAAAGCCTAAAAAGAAAATAAAAACAAGAAATAAGGATCTACCTATAGGATATCTACAAAAAGATCTCCATAAATTAACAACCTGAAAATTCGGGGATCAACCAAAAATAGAATATTTACAAATGATAGCTTCACACTTATGTTATGAGTCATGACAATGCGGAGACACTGAAACTATCAAAAACAGAGAACTATCCCCAAACCAGGTTTTTTACTACACAAGGAAGTGCGTAAAAACATAATATGGAGATAATATTGGGATTGAGGAAGTATCAATTGGTTCATGCACGGTGTCAGGAACATGCAAGTTCTCTGGGTACTTGGATGCAAAGTAATTCAGCAAAACTTTAAAAGCTTCTAACCCTAAATTAAGTAACTTTTGGAAGTCTAGGGGTCTAGAAACCTCTAAGTCGGGTGAATGATCTTGTGAGATAGATTCATATATGAAATTAGGTAAATCATCCACAGGGTCATCTATATATTATGTTTGGAATAGGGAGTCACTACAAAACTGATCATCATCAGCATATAACATCTGGCATTCAAGAACTCTCAATCTTTGATCCAATCTAGACGATCTCTGTTTATAATAACTCTCGTATATCGTTTGAGGTGATTATTGACTTACTATATTCGAAAAATCAACATCATGGTACTGGGCTTGATACTCAGCTGAATAACCACTCATATCGGAATGATGTGGATGTCAAGTTCCATACTTGAGACGATTATAAGCACAAATTTTCTTATACCATGGCCCATACATATATTCCCCAATCGTCATCTCAGATGACCTCTCCTGAGAAGGAGTCATCATCCTCAAAAAGATACCTGAAATAAAATTCTAAAAACACAAAACAAGTTAAATAAAAATAAAAATCCTAAAAGAAAAAAATATAAAATGAAATAAAATAAAATAAAAACATAAATTACGATTGGAAAATCAAAAATACTAATTACAATATTTCACAACCACTCCCTGGCAGCGACGCCAAAAATTGATAGATTTTTGGAATGCGTATATAAAATAACCGCAATCGCAGGACGTCTACAATGTAGAAGCGGAAAATATGGGTCGAATCCATAAGGAGTGGGGGAAATTACTGTAATCAATATTTCTAACAAACTAGGATTTTTAAGAATGCAAATGAAATAAATTTATAAAACTAAACTAATAAAATAAATTCGCAAAGAGAATCGGTAACCAGGTTTTTTAGTATCCACTACTATTTCTATTCAATTACTAAATAAAACATAACTTTTAAATATTTATCTATTGTCCGTTCTATCGACATCAGCTATTATATGTATTAGAGTGACAAATATCACTAGGATACCCTAAGCATGGCACATGAAAAGACTAAACCCAAACATGCACCATCAAATTGTATTAGTGATAAAATTATACGAAACTAAATATAGGTTCACAAATAATACCTGACTATTATAAGCATACCCTATCAAAGAATTTAACCCAAACATGGAATAACAAATAAGTAGACAAATATATTTACGATCCTATTAATTATGCGCAAAGGTTATTGTATTGTACAGAACCAGTGAAGCAACAACTAATTTTATCATTAAATCAATAATAAACCTTCAAGAATTAATTTATTCAAATCATAATAGTCTATTGCCAAATATTTCAATTTAATTGGCCTAATACTTAAAGTGGTTTCAACACAAAACCCTAGTTACAAAAATCAGCAAAACATGGTAACGAGTTTCTCAAAACTCATAAAAAAATAACAAAAGTAGAGGAAGAGAGTAAAACCCTTCTTTATGACCATTATAATATGGTTTTCTTAAGTACCTCAAACACAAATTGCAAGTGAGTAAAAAAGAGGTTAGGAGAGAAAGGCTCTGAGGATCGCTCCATTCTAAGTTGACTCTTTTTGCTAGAGCTGCCGGCAGTCAGGGTCCTCCATCGAAAAATGGTAAGTTTCATCAGAACTTTGGATGAGGATGGGTTCATCTCTGCAAAAAGAAGAAGATCAAGGTGTTCAGAGGTTGACCCATACAGGAAGAGATGTTAATGGAGCTGCAAACAGAAAACACCCTAAGCTAGCAAGTGAAGGTAGATCAATAAAAGTGGAGATGAAGATCTTTGGTGGTTCAGTGGGTAATAAAGGTAAAGAAGATATCTTACACTTAGCAATTTGGACTGGTATAAAAGGCGCTTCTGCTGGCTCAGCTTCAAGGCCGGAATCTGGCTGAGTAGAGTCCTGAAGGAGGAGGCCAAGACTGGAGGAAGTAAGAATGGATCCTGGAGCTTAACGGAAAACCAGGGGTGGATGTCAGCAGTAAGGAGCACCAATGAATTTGGCCAATTCATTCGCCTGCAAGTATCCCACAACAATGAATTTCCATCTTCACTGTGCTTCCCAGCAGGCAACAACAGAGATGGATGGTGGCATTCAGGATTACTCTTAGACGCTTTCATAGCTGATTCTGCAATTCAGAAAAATAGTAAACAGAAGGAAATCTTTAAGGAAAACTACTGGGCTAATCCCATGAAAAATACTATAATTAAAAGCCCTCGGAAAGTCATGCACAGGACTACACCCACAAGCAATGTTTGGAACTCAAGAACTCACTTAGGACACAATGCTGCTGCTCAAATGCGACCAACCTGTACCAAGAATGACAAGATGGAATTGAAATCTCTTTTGCAGAGAACAATGGTAGTGGAGGTTTCTTCTAAAGAATTTAACTGGAATGAAGTTGGAGTATGGGTGATGGATTTTTTTGATTGGTCTTTTGGGTTTGAATTACAGCCAATTAGTGAGACTAAAGCTATTTTTCCTATCGAAACAAATGATGAATTTAAAAGAGTTAAAACTCACAGAAGATGGAAAATAGATGACTTGGTCATCAGCACTTATCCATGGTACGCCGAAATCAATGCAATTAAACCAAAATTGGAGGAAAACAAACATACCTGGATTGGAGTTGGAGGGGTACCCTTCGATTTGTGGGATTACTCCTCTTTCAAAGCCATTGGAGACGTTTTCGGGGGTCTGGTAGAGGTGAGTCCAGAAACTACCATGGCTACTGATCTATCGGAGGCTAAGTTAAAAGTAAGAGGACCTGTGAGCGTCGGATTTTGGTGTCAGGAAATCTGGTTAGGTTTCTCTAAGTCTTGGGTACAAATCAGGTCGATTGGCGAAACCCTAGAAACTCCAAATTCTAGCTTCAAACCAATCTCGGTTTTCAAGGAGCAAGGGTTTCTAATCAGGAACAAGTTTTGGCGCCGGAAGAGGGTTTCATCGAACGTAGATGGGGAAGATGAAGAAAGGAAGAAAAATCTGTCGGAGGCGAGGGGAAGACAGGAAAGTACGGCAGGCCATAACCTAAAATTGGGTAAACTGAAAGGAAAAGAGGGGGCGGCATTGTCAGCGGGTTCTAGTACATCTGGAGTCAGAGGAAGCGTGGAGGAGCCAGATGCGACAACTGCCAGCACACGTGGTCCACATCGTACGGAGTCAACGAACTTCAACTTTAATTCAAATCCTAAACGAATTTCTTCTTCCCAGCTCGTGACTCTTTCTGATCCAATATCCACAGAAGAAGATGGCCATGGGCCTCTCAAGTTAATCAATTTTATGGCCCATCTGAAGCCTATCTCATCTGGTCGTGGATCTGACTCCTGTAGGCTTGACGCTGGACCAGTAGGAAGGAATCCCATTTGCTTCGGACCCGGTTTGGGGGCAGACCCACCAGGCTTCTCTTTGGGCTGTGCTCCTGGACGTTATGAAGCCACTTTAGATGCAAACCCAACAAGCTCTTTTTTAAACTCTATCTCAATCTCTATGGGCCATTCTTCTTTGAGAAGCCTAAAGAGGCAACTAAAGGCCAAGCTCTCTAAAGAAGATCACTCTTGTTCTAGCTTTCATCAACTTTCAAATGAAGTGACTTCAAGCAAAAGGAAAAATCAAGATAGTGAGCGAGGCTTAAAGATTCTCGATGTCGGCGATGATTTAGAGATGGAAAAAGGAATCCATGAGAAATTGTTATACATTTTAGACAAAATCAAAGAGGTCGGTAAATGCTCGGGTATCGAATTTTCAAATAAATAATATAATTTTGTGTTCAATTCTATTCTAGCTCATGGGCGTGCTTTCAAAGATGTTATGTATGCGGGAGAGGTGAATGCAAGTTAGCGCTTGTCTTGTTTGGTTTTTCTTTATGTGGAATCTTTATTTTTAATGTGTAAGATTATATCTTGGAATGTTAATGGTCTTGGAGACCCGGATAAACGCTCAAAATTAAAAAAACTTGTGAAACGGTGGAAACCTTCTATTCTCATGATACAAGAGACGAAGCTAAAGGCTTTCTACGATAATATTGTGCGCCACTGTTGGGGTGTCTCTCCTTGCAAGTGGATCGCTCTTCACTCTCATAGAAGTTCGGGAGGAATTTTGTTGATTTGGAATTCGGATTTGATTGAAATGGAAGACTTTCTTGAAGGTACATTCTCTATTAGTATCTCTTGTCGAAACTTGGAGGATAATTTCTGTTGGGTTCTTATTGGTGTGTACGACCCGTGTATGGTGGTTGAAAAAGCGAACTTTCGTTTGGAACTTGCCACCTTGCGTGGTTATTGAGATGGTCTTCCTTTGTGCTTCGGTGGTGACTTCAATGAGATTAGATTCATGAAGGAGAGAAGGGGTTGTCGAAGAATCTCTAATTCCATGAAACTTTTTAATGATCTTTGCAATGATCTTGGCCTTGTGGATGTTCCTCTTGCCGGTGCTAGTATACTTGGGGTAGATCGCCAAATAAGAAGAGCAAGATTGATCGCTTCCTCGTCTCCCCGGATTGGGAAATCTATTTTCCAAATATTACCCTAAAGCGCCTTGCAAGACCTTTCTCGGATCATTTCCCTATCGAGCTAGGCTCATTGGATTCGGATTGGGGTGCTTGCCCTTTCCGTTTTCAACTAGCTTGGCTTGAATACACTAACATAATCCCCCAAATAAAAATTTGGTGGGAGTCTTTTTCTTTTGTGGGTACGGCCGACGAATGTTTTAGTCAGAAACTCAATGCTTTGAAGGGGTTTTTGAAGGTTTGGAACAAATATGTCTATGGATGCATTGATCAAGCTTTTGATACGGCTCTCTCCAAGTTGAAAGAATTGGATGATCTAGAAGATGGGAGGGATCTCACCGTAGATGAAGAAGACGCGCTAGTGTCGGCTAAGGCGGATTTTGAGTTGGCTCATAGGCGTCAAAGCATAATGATGAGGTAAAAGTCTAGAACTAGATATCTCAAAGATGGAGATCGCAACACTAGCTACTTTCATCGTATTGTGAAGGGTCATAGAGCTTCAAATAACATCTACAACTTAC
>JAJJMC010007730.1:2846956-2881430 GCA_023531435.1 Papaver californicum
TCGTATTGTGAAGGGTCATAGAGCTTCAAATAACATCTACAACTTACATATTAATGGTCGATGGACCGGAAACAAGGAAGAAGTCAAGTTGGGCATTGCAAATTATTTTGAGCTTGCGTTCAAGGAGACCACAAGCTCTCGTCCAAGAATCAAAAACATGCGATTAAAGAAGATTGACGAGATTGCTAGTGATTGGTTGGAGAGACCCTTTAGCGAAGAGGAAGTGAAAAATGCTATTTGTAGCTTGGGAACCGATCGTGCTCCGGGTCCGGATGGTTTTCCAATGAAGTTTTATATCGTTTGTTGGGATTTAATTAAAGAAGATTTGATGAAGGTTTTGGAATTCCACGATCACAATATTCTTCACTCATCCTTAAAAAACAACTTCATTGCTCTAATTCCAAAAAAGAAGAACGTCGAGGAAGTTAAAGACTTCCGTCCTATTAGCCTTGTGGGGAGTGTGTACAAAATTATTTCTAAGTGCTTGGCGGATCGTTTAAAGGTTTTTCTTCCCGCTCTTATCTATCCCTCTCAATCTAGCTTCATAAAAGGTAGATAAATTCTTGATGGAGTGTTGATTGCTAATGAATGTGTTGATTCTAGAATTCGTCAAAAAATGCCAGGATTAATGTGCATGCTCGATTTCGAAAAAGCCTTTGATAATGTAAATTGGAAGTTCTTAAACGAAGTATTATTCAAAATGGGGTTTAGTGGTGTATGGAGAGGGTGGATTAGAAATTGTTTATTTTTCTCTAAGTTTTCGGTTCTTGTCAATGGATCCTCGTATGGGTTTTTTGGAAGTGAAAAAGGTCTTCTCCGAGGAGTCCCTCTCTCTCCCTTTCTCTCCTTAATGGTGGGTGAAGTTTTAAGTTGTATGTTGAGTAAGGCGCAAGATCTTGATCAAATCTCGGGGTTTTCGGTAAAGGAAGGAGGAACGAAAATAAATCATTTGCAATTTGCCGATGATACCATTGTCTTTCTCGACGCGAAGGAGGAGAAAGTTGCTAATCTTCGTTACCTTCTTCTTTGATTTGAATTAACTTCGGGTTTGAAGATCAATTTCACTAAGAGTAGTTTATATGGAGTCGCGGTAGAAGATGGTACGGAATATTATGCAAACATGTTGCGATGCAAATTTGAAAGCTTTCCGAGTATTTACCTTGGTCTTCCTTTGGGTGGCAAAGTTGGAGGGACCCAAAAATGGGAAAAAACTCTTGATATTTGCGCGAAAAGGATATCTTCTTGGAATGGAAAAACAATATCGAAAGGCGGTAAGTTAACTCTTGTCAAAAGCATTCTTGCGAGCCTCCCTATCTATTATCTTTCTCTTTTTTCTAGCTCAATGTGCCATATCTAAGAAAATTGATAAAGTTGTGAGGAATTTTTTATGGGATAAAGACCATAATACTAAAATAATTCACAATATTGGGTGGAAGTTGGTTTCTACCCCGAAAGAAAAATGAGGGCTTGGCATAAGAAGAACTAAACTTGTGAATTCGGCTTTGCTAAAGAAATGGTGGTAGCGTTTTGGCGTAGAGAAAGATGCGTTGTGGAGGAGGATTATAGTAGAAAAATTTGGGGTAACTTCTTCCGGTTGGGAAACTCTTCAACCCAAAGGTTCAAAAGGCGGTAGCCTTTGGTTTAACATCTACAAAGAGTTAGCGGACTTCAATAAACATATCAAATTCAAGGTCGGTGCCGGAAAGGAAACAAGATTTTGGGAAGATGTTTGGATCGGGGAAAGAAAATTGTGTGAATTGTTTCCCTCGGCCTATGAAGTTTCAAGAACCAAGGAATTTGTGGTTGCCCGTATGTTCGAAATCGAATACCATGGTATAAGATGGAAGTTTATGGCTAGACAAAGGTACTCTCAACCCATCTCAAATGAAGTCTCAAGAATTCTCAATCTTCTTTCTTCTTTCCATTTTCAAGAAGGTGCCCCGGATAAGAGGATATGGGATGGAAACGACAATGGTCTTTATACGGTTAAAGACGGCATCATGATTGAGGAGGAACATGAGGCATCTTCTTTCACTACCGATGTAGTTTGGAGTCACAATTACCCTTGCAAAATCAACTTCTTCCTTTGGCTTCTATCTCATGATAGGGTGATGACTAAAGACAAGCTTCTAAGAAGGGGTATGGAGGTCTCTTCTCTTTGTTGTTTTTGTGATGAAACCGATGAAACTAGCGAGCATCTTTTCTATGATTGTTGGAGGATTCGTAGGATTTGGGACTACTTCAAAGAAGGTATAAGAAGCAATTGGACCCACACTTCCAATGTCTCTAGTAATGTCAAATCTTGGAGGTTCAATTGGGGAGATGACCGTCTTATCCGTATTTGGAACAATATTCCGGTTGCTATTTGGTGGTGTATATGGAAGGAGCGTAATGCAAGAGTCTTCGAAGACAAAAGAAAAAGTTTGGAAGGTATCATTAGAAATATTAAAATTCAAGCCTTCTTTTGGGCCACTTCCAAAACTAAAATGTTAAGATTAACCGTAAATTTGGTTATTGCTCTTTGGGACTCTCTTTTTCGTCCCACTTAATTTTATGTGTTTTCTTTTCGGTGTCTTTTTGCGACTTTTGTAATCATTGGGTTGAGGTACCCCCTTAAGTATCTCCTCTTTTCAATGAATCTTCCCTTTTTTGTTGATCAAAAAAATTTATGATTTTCTTTACTTTTCTCCATGTATTTTTCCTCCATCTCGCCACCTCGTGCTTCTCCACCTTAAACCAGCCGCCAACAGAGCTCGAACAACACCAACCTCTTTTCTATCTCACGTCCGGACTCTCCCAAAAACAGATCCCCTAATCTCTGTCTCTCTTTTCTTTTGTAGTACTTTTTATTCACGTGGACCCTACTTTTCTTGCCACGTCACCAACAACTTCTTCTTACCTTTATTGATTTAACCAAGCTCATGAGCAGTCCACCCAACACCGTCTGTTGCTTGTTAGACCCTGTCTCACTTTTCAATGTTTCACCTTCTCTGTATGACATGTTCCTCATATTTCCTTGTACGCCCAACAACGGAAGCTCCAACCGAGCCTTACTTTCCATTGTTTCATCTTATCTTTTTTACACTAATAGGTCAACACTTCTTTCTGTACCTACTCAAAAGAAGTCTCTAGCTAATGTCTACAATAAATTTTGGTCTCTTTCTTAGAAACTGAAAAGAAACTAACAAGGCCTCCACTTTAGCCACATTCGTTCAACTTCTATCTCCACTCTGACCTCTTTACGCATCCGTTAGACCTATTCTTCTACGCCCCACCAGCCTTCTCACTTCCTTGTTTTCTATTGCCCAGATCACACTGAACACGTCTGTAAGCTAGCAGTGTAAATAGGCAGGTGAAATTCCAATACCAATTTAATCCATTTAGCCGTATTTATTTATAACTTCAGATTTTACGCATATCCTTTAAAAACATAAAAATAACAAAATTAGTACAAAATCAAGTACTAGCAAATATAAATTAAGTGATAAATATGTATAAATTATGCCTGTATCAAGACTTAATGCGATCATCAATTCAAACTACAAAAATCAAGATTATTGAAATAGGAATTGAATAAATCTTACCGAGTATTGATGAATAAATAATCAAAGCTAAATTGGGTTTAACCATTTGTCTCTTATTTTATTTGTTTTTCCAGTTATATAAGACCAATTCCAGAAAAGAAAATCTTCAATCGCAGGAGACAAGATTTTCAGATTCGGGATTTAATAGTTATTCTTTTTACTGTCCATCTCTATTTTGAATTTATTTTCAATAAACTTTTGAATAATATGTGTCGTACGTGTTGAGTGATTCTTGAAACATCCATCACAAGTAGAATGACTAATATATGTCGTTAGAATCTGCATTAATTCAATCAAATACTTATATAATCAATCCCCGAATATTTTTTTTTTTTTACTTTTTCTAATTATCTTCACATCAAATGGAGAATTCATAGTTCCAAATTTAATACTCTCGATCTTATTTTGATAAAACCCACCTAAAATATTTCAATCGGTTAACTTCGATGTTAGTTTTTCCTTTTTCCTTTAACGAAATTTTAGTTTTCATTAGATTTTGTGATCTTCATTGTCGATGAAGAAAAGAATGGAAAAAAAGAAGACCGAATAATAAAAGAAAAAAGAGAGAGATAATAAAGCCTTGAAATTTGTATATGGGATTTTCTTACTATTCCCCTCATTTCAATGGCCAAAACAATTTGAGGCAAATAAATGTTTTCATGCAACATATGACCTCTAATCAAAATTGATTGAAAGAATTGGAGTTAAATTTCTGAGTTCCATTGGTCATACAAGGAATTGTCATATAGGTTCAAGCCAAAAAGTTGGTGGTGTATCTAGTATCCCTTCCTTTTCGATTAGGATCAAAGCAGCCAAACACCGCAATGACCTAACAATTTGTGCTTGTTGTGATCCAACCTATAAGACACGAGTTGGGAAAAGGTTTCTCAAAAACCTAAAAAAACCCATTCACGTACCACCAGATTTTTTTTTGGTACCGCATGCCTCCGGAAGGAATTCCGCGTTTATCAAGTAATTGTGACACATAATTTTAAAAGGAACTTCATAAAGATGTTGGTGATCTCATTTAACACATGAATCTTCAGGATTCTGAACTGAATAAATTAAGCAAGCAGTACCTCACATTTGTTAACGATCTCAATCAGTCTGTGATATTCCGTACTTTTCATATGACGCATCCTTTGAATGATATGAGGCCTCATATCAAACTAGTATTGCATACTCTGGTATGTATCATCGTGAGCGATGATACAACCTCTCAAACTTATGATGCATTGGTAAAAGTGTTGCATCTTGATGGATATGTGCTTACTCAGAAATATAACATTTACCTATATTGATTATCCGCGGTATCATCATCATGTTGATGGATGATTATGCTTTCCCCTTACTCAGAGATGCGATATTTACCTAGTTGCTAACTTAGAGGTGCAATATTTCCATATGTAGCTTACCTGAGGAAGCATCATGATGCGAAATAATATGGATGGAGAAGATATAGAAGAATTTGAGGTTAACAGGGAACTCGTTTCTTGTTTAGAAAGAGTCGGAATTTGATTTCGGAGAACAACCGCATGAAGTGAAAGTGAGAATATGGTGCAACTTCATATAGCAAGGTTATATGTACAGCCAATTCCTAAGGTGACACGTCAGTAACTAAGTCTCCATTTAGTTATAAACCAATCAAAAACCTAACCGTTGTGTTATGTTGCTTCGTGAAACACTGAATCAGAAGCACTTAATTTCTTAAAAACAAAACTCCTACCACCGACTTTTCAATCCTTATCAAGCCAAGACTTGCGTGTGAAGAGATTTGACTCCGTAGCCTATATATAGCCTGCTAGCCGCATCCTTTTGACACACCGAAACACGGAGAAACAGAAAAAAAATAAGAAGAGAGAATTGGAGACGGTGGAGCTTCCATGATTCTTTTCGGTTTGCGTTTAATTTTATTTTCTTTATTTATTTTTCAAACACTTTATATCTATATCAATCTAATTTTTTCTTTGGTTAGGGATAATTTTAAAGTCCTGAATAATGAATCTTAATTTTATAAATCAAATTTATTATTATTTTTATTGTTGATTGTCTCTATTATTTTTATTACTTTAAAAATATTGATGGGTTATTTAAAGTGATCAATTAAATCAATTTATTAATATTTCTTCTATTAGTTTTAAGTTGTGTGATACGTGTAATTATCACTCAATTCTTTACAAGAGTAGTACATCGTAAGAACTGACAGAGGGATTCTGTTAAGTAATTGTGTATAGAATGCGTCTGATGCTAGGATCGACCTGATTCACAAAGTGTAAATCATCTGATTAGTTTACACCTTGAGAGATTATTCTTTGTGGGTTAGTTGGGTAGAATCTGGTAGTCGAGCACTTCCATATCCAGTGAAATAAAAAATTCCGGGGCTAGCAGAGCTTTTTTCTATTCTATGGTTGGTAACAATATAAATTCAACAAGAAATAAACTTATATGATTAGGTTTCAGTTCAGTGACGACGAAAGATTCATTAGTCATCTTTCTTCTCATTGTTTGAAATAAATTTTTATTATTCGTTTTTTTTATTATTCACTTTCATTCAAAATATAAACACCCCCACCCAATCCTTTTAGTTACTTTATAACAACTAGAAGCTCACTGCTCTTCGTGGGAACTAAGTCATTGCCGTATATTACCATCTCATTTTGTGGAAAGAAGTAAATTAATTTGTTGCGTAAGCGACGCGTATCAAATTTTAGCGCCGCTGCCGGGGAGCAGTCGGTAGATTTTTGTTGTTTTGTTGTTTTTTTTTTTTTTTAGTTTTCTTTATTTTAAATTTCTTAGTTATCTATTTATTAGATTTTATTTTAACTTTATTTTCTATATTTTTGGTTTTCAGGTACTTAATCTCTGGCGCCTAAACGTGGGGATTACCGAAGGTGCGGAATTCAAACTTGCAAGGGGATAATACTACAAGAACCTCAGTTTTTTCTACAAGATCCACATGTAGAAGAGATGTCCGATCATATACCACCTCCACCTCCAGAAAGTAAGACGTTGAGAGATCTAACATCCCCATGTTTGGACTTTCAACCGTTGTGTATTACTCTGAATGACATAGTGGAACTAAAATCAAACCATTTTCATTGGATTCTTAAGTTCAAGGGACTTCCAGGTGAAGATCCTAATCGACATCTGCAACAGTTTCCGAATAAATACGAAGTTTGAGAAAGAGTGATGACGATTCTGACAAAGCTTTCCTATAATATTTTCCGTTCTCACTAGCGGACCAAGCAGAACCATGATTATACTACCTTCCTTCCGGAAGTATTACCACATGGACGGAAATGAAAAAGATGTCTTTGGAGAAGTATTTTCCTGCTTCTAAGGTTGCATCTATTCGTAAGGAGATCAGTGGCATTCCGCAGATTACTGGAGAATCTTTATATGAGTACTGGGAGAGGTACAAGAGATTGTTGGCGAGCTTCCCACACCATCAAATACCACAACAACTCATCATCACACACTTTTATGAGGGGTTGGTACCGCATGAGAGGCACTTGATTGATACTGCTAGTAATTGGGCATTAGTGAATAAAACTATCGAGGAAGCTACGAGTTTGATTGAGAGCATGGATGCAAACACGCAACAGTTTTACACTAGAGATTCATCGACAATTCAAAAAGTTAGTGAGATGAGTGATACTTCACACATGGAACAACGAATGTGTAATGTGGAAAAGATGGTCCAACGGATACCTTCTGCAGTTGTTCCTACATACGAAGACGATGCGGAGGTGAATGCTATATTTCCTAATCAAAGGATGAGGTATGATTCTTATTCTAATACGTACAATCCCGGTTGGAAAGATCACCCAAATTTTAGTTATGCGAACAAGCAAGCTACAACTCCTATGATACTAGATTATGGGAGACAGAGTGGTTTTCAACAACCACAATTCCAACCTCAGCCTCAAACTCAACAACAAACTCAGAACTCCAGTCCAGAGGAGATGATGAAGGTGATGATGTAGAATCAAGAGGCGAAGAACCAGGATATGGCGATAAAGGATATTCGAACAAAAATGGGGAAATTAGCGACCAATGTGAATTTACTGAAGGCACAAGCTTCGAAAAAGTTATCGTCACAACTTGTTGTGAACCCGAGAGAACACGTTAATGCAGTGACCTTAAGAAGTGGAAGGCAAGTTGAAGAACCACAACAACAACAAAAGGTTAGTGGTGACTTAGAAAAGAAAGAGAAAGAAACCGTGCCAAAGGAAAAGTCGATCTCAACCGGCCAACTTAAGGATATGGTGCCTACTTTTACTACTCCACCAATTTTCCTAGTCGTTTTGCCAAGACTAAGAAGGAATCTCAATACAAAGAGATTTGGGACATCTTTAAGCAAGTCCAAATGAATATTCCACTCATTAAAGCAATTTGGCAAGTTCCCCGCTATGCAAATTTTTTGAAGGAGTTGTGCATGAACAAGAAAAAGTTAAATGGTAATGCAATTATGAGTGGGGATAATGCTTCAATATTTCTTCAAAAGAAAATCCCACCTAAATTCAAAGATCTCGGTAGTTTTACGATACCATGCACAAATGGTAAAATCTGGTTTACCGCACCTTCTGTCGATTAAATTATTTACCACGTCAATTTTACTTAATGTCGATTAAGGACAGGAAAAGTTGTTGAGAGCAGAGAGTAAGCTACTCCATAAAGGATCTTATGACTTCTTTTCGAGAGAGAGAGACTGAAAAGAAAACCGTAGATGTATATCCTCAAACGCTTATTCCAATTTTACGTGCTCTACTCCTCCAATCTTTACGCCACAATAACATTCCGTCGTGGAATTAGACTGCTGCTTATAGAAGATAGAATCCAAATTCTAAGAAACAATTGTCAGATTCATAAATATTGATGGTTAAACGGTCATACCCAAACAATAAAATTCCAGAGGGAAATGAAGCTAAGATCAAATTGGGATCGCGACTAGAGGAAAGAGCAAGGGACGATAGCTTA
The DNA here is from genome assembly GCA_023531435.1 of Papaver californicum. NCBI lineage: Eukaryota > Viridiplantae > Streptophyta > Magnoliopsida > Ranunculales > Papaveraceae > Papaver > Papaver californicum. The sequence goes on from JAJJMC010007730.1 coordinate 2,855,521, forward strand.
AATCCAGGATCTGGTAAAAAAGATTGATAACCACAACTACCCACAACTACCGTTGTATAAGCCCAAGTTTCCAGCAAGAAAAAAATCGAATCTTAGGTCCAGTCTCTAACATGGAATCTAAATAGCGTTGGAACCCATAAAACATTTTCTGCACATGAAGCAAGTGCTACAAAGTATCATCACGAGATATCATCCATAATATTTGATTGCCATATTCAAGTTTTGTAATGAAAATTATTCATATTGTATATTTATTTTTTTTATTTTATTTAAAGAATATTAGTTTATGTTTTTTCTTTATCATGTTGCAAAACTTATGCCTCATTGACAAGTTTACATAAGATGATATTTAAATTTCCCGAATTTTGATCAAGATAAGAAAAATTAAAAATAACTTTTCCTGACTAATATATATATATTTTATAGCTGTGAAAATATTTTCACCAGAAAAAAGAGAATAAATAAATAAACAAAATAATACACGCTCCGTTTCTGGAAAATAGTTACTATCATTTTTTTAATTTGGTCTATTTTTAGGCTAAAATGAAAAAGTGATAGTAACACTTTTCCAGAAACGGAGGTAGTATTATATTTCCTAGTTCATTTAACCGTGAACAAGTAGTTTTTTTTCAATTAATTAGTTTCATGTATAAAATATCTACTTAGTTAACGCTAAGGCTTACTCTTATCATCGTTCACAATTCAAGATTCATAGTTGGACACGTTAGATTGAATCAATATCCAAGTACTATCGTTATTCAAAGTTGAATCAAGAAAGCGCGCCCAATGGTTAGACACAGAAATATTGGAGTCGTTAGATTTTAAAATTTAAAGAAGATCCGATGACTGAGATTTAAATCGCCAAATGGTTTGGCACAAAAAGGTTAACCGTTAGATTTTAATTTCTAACATCATATCTGATAGTTGAGATTTAAAGCGCCAAATGGTTTGGCACAAAAAATAAATTTTCTAGAACCAAACCATTTGGCGCCACAGAGTTGCTTCTAGATTGCATTCAATCAACTCCTCGAAGGTAATTTGGAAAACACACTTTAGGCAACCCTTTTTGCCTTGAATGTTGAATGTCCATAAGAATAAGTTTAATAAGAGGAAACATGTGGCGTGATTCTATTGGAGCTAGGGCTGTCAATGAGTCCGGTTTCTTCCGGGTACCACTGGACCCGGAACCGGACCATATTAAAAATGGCGGGTCCGAGTCTTAACGGTTCTGGGTTCGGGTCCTAATTTAGTGGACCCAGAACTGGACCCTATTAAAAACCTAAATACCTGTCGGCTCCGGGTATTTAATGGGTCTTCTAAAATTAATTATATTTTTTGCTAATTTTTGTTAAATTCGTTATGTTGGTTTGAATCTAATAATTTTTTATATAAATTTATTATTATATCTACGTAAATGTTCTAACTAAAGTTTAAAGTTAAGAAAATAAATGAAAATAAAAAAAAATCCAAGTAAAACTAGACGAAATCTTTGGATTTTGACTAAATTAACGAACATATGATAAATATTCGGGTACCCGGCGGATAATACCCGTTAGGACCCGAAATCTTATCGGTTCCTAACGGTTCTACCCGTCGTGTACCATTATTGTTAATGGGTCCAACATTAGAACCCAAACCCGGATTCTATTCACTCGATTTCAGTCCGAATCCGGATAATTGGATACCCATTAACAGCTCTAATTGGAGCCACACGTGAAACACACCCAAATATGACGCTGACGATTTGGGGCCGAAAATGAATAGAATTGGCTTATTAAAGTGCACACTCTTTAAAAGAATGTCCACAAAATTGGACTCAAATAGTTCACCCGACTCCTATGATCCATAACCACAAATACAAAAAAGTGAACAATCCAAACACTCAAGTAGGTAAGATATCAGACATCACCTATTTTCATCAACTAATAAATGAGGGCTCCCTAAAATTTATGATATGACCAATTTACTTCAACAGCTTAAAGTTATAAAGAGGGAACAAATGAAAGAAACAAAGACAATGGCAACATTATTCTTCAACAGCCCCATATCCTTCTATTGTCTCTTGTTCTCAACTCTTGTTTTTCTCCACTTTATGTTCTTATACTCCTTAAGTGAGTATCAACACTACATCACTCAATCATCATATTCATCATTCTTTTCATTAGATTATCATAATATTAATGATCAAAATCATAGCCTCAAATTTAAAAACACACAAATTTCTCATTCTTCTTCTTCTCCCTTCGATGGGTTTCTCTCAATTACTTCCAATATAAGTAATGGTACTTCCACAAAGGGAAGTCGAAGTAGTAACCTTCTTACTACAATGTCCACACCTAATTATACTGATAATCATCATGTCAGAGTAAGTTACATTAAACCCATAATTCCAAACCCTTTATGAGTTCTGTTTCTTCTTTTTTTGGGACATCAAAATTGAAAAAAAAAATCCCTTTTTTTTTCTTTGGTATTGTTGAGTAGGGGAAGAAACAGAAAAAGAAGAGGAATCTGAAGATTTTGGAAGAGGGTTTAGCCAGAGCCAGAGCAACAATTATTCAAGCTACCCGTATCCGTGTCCTTAATCATAACACAACTCGGAAGGAAGACTTCAAATCCATCTCCACAGGATCAATTTACAGAAACCCGAATGCCTTTTGTCAGTTAAGACTTCACTCTAACCTCCTTTTTATTGTTGTTAAATCATTTTTTGCCTAGTGGCACAAACTTTAGGTACCATCCAAAAAATGCACAACTGCACAAGACTGTCCCAACTCCCAACTGGCACTAATAAATGAGATACATTGTTTATGATGCATCATTCAAGACTACGGAACTTCCAGAGTTATATTGAACGGTCCATTGTCTCGAAATTGAAGCACATCTTTGACAAATGTGGCTTCATGTTCTGGTTCAGTTTATTTCATGGTCTTTCAAGCACATTTGAATGAATTTTATCCACTTGCCAAATAGACTAGTCCATCCATGCAGCATTGGTCACCCAAGAAGATAGCTGTAAAAGCCAAAAATTATTTTGGAAGTAGTTCAATATAACAATGTTGTTCTTCGTTTGTTGGATTCTTATAGGAGCCACATCGAAATGGAGAAACGGTTGAAGGTATGGACTTATAAAGAAGGAGAGCTACCACTAGTTCATGAAGGACCATTGAACAACATATACTCAACAGAAGGACAGTTCATTGATGAGATGGAGAGTGGGGCAAGCCAATTCTCAGCTCAACATCCTGATCAAGCCCATGTTTTCTTCCTCCCATTTAGTGTGGCTCGCCTTCGTAGATTTGTATTTAAACCGGAACCATCCTTACCACAGGACCGCCTCAATCTATTCGTAGCTGATTACATACGAGCCATATCGAGTAGGTACCCATTCTGGAATAGATCTGCTGGCGCCGACCATTTCATGGTTTCTTGTCATGATTGGGTGAGATTTCTGAGTAGTTCTTGTCATCATTTTGACTAGGCAAACCTGCAGGACTTTGTAACATAAAATTCAAGCTTCCGATTAGTTACCAGTTGCCATGGTATATTTCGTATGTGATAGTCGTTGAATTTCTGATAGGTAGAAGGAGATTGATTTTAGTATTACCTTAAAGCCAAAAAGCATTTCTGATTACACTAAGATTAAGTTTCTTTGTGAAGTTACATTTGCATTATTTCAGGGACCAAATATATCTATCGGTAGGCCTGAACTCTTCAAAAACTTCATTAGAGTTCTTTGCAATGCCAACACCTCAGAAGGTTTTCTTCCGGAAAGAGATGTATCACTACCTGAAGTGAAACTCCCATTCGGCCAGCTAACTATCCCAACGCTTAGTGTACCTCCTTTGAAACGTTCAATCCTGGCCTTTTTCGCTGGTAGGATACACGGTAAGATAAGAAAGGTACTAATGAAACATTGGAAAGATAAAGATGATGAAGTTCAAGTTTATGACTACTTACCAAAATCCCAAAGTTATGCTAAAAAGATGGGCCAAAGTAAGTTTTGTCTATGCCCCAGTGGATGGGAAGTTGCAAGTCCAAGAGTTGTGGAATCCATTTTTGCTGGTTGCGTTCCAGTTATAATTTCCACCAGTTACATGCCTCCTTTTAGTGATGTACTTGATTGGAGTCAGTTTTCAGTTACAATACCTGTTCAAAAAATACCTATGATTAAGGATATGCTGAAAAGTATATCGAGTAGTGAATATATGAATATGCAAACGAGATTGAAACATGTACAGAGACATTTTACACTGAATCGACCTTCGAAGAGGTTTGATCTGATTCGAATGGTACTCCATTCTGTGTGGCTAAGGAGATTAAATGTTGGCTTGATCTCTTAATGTCTGTTGCCAAACCAGCTAGAATCTATGTAATCGAATCTGAAATAGTAGTTCAGACAATCAAAAGTCATGTAATTGTAGTTGCTCTGCAGTCCTAGTAGTTCAGACTATCATTCATGGAAAGCCTTTTCTTTTATGTTGTATGATTAAGATTCTGTTCCTTCTCTTTTAGCTTGAGCGCGGGAGAAGTGTTGCCATAGACCTTTGGAAATTGGAAGCACTCGAACTTCACCGACACTTAGGCTTATGAAACTAGTCAAACTACGATTGTCACATCTGATCATGATCCAATTGAACATGCCTGAATTATAGGAACAGCTGCAGCCACATTGTAATAAAGAAAAGGTCCATACTTGCTGACATAATTCTGTTTACTGAAAGACATTCATGGCCTACTGCTAGAATGGAAGAAACGATAACCCGAGTAAACTGATAAGAGTTTCGTTTTATTTCATAGATGGATACAAGTACATTCGGCAATATCAAAACTTAAAACCAAGTTCATAGAGTGAAAATGAGATCACAATGAACAGACAATGAAATGAGATCACATTTTGCTTGCAACTCTACAAAACAATGAGTGACGACCTTCAGCAATGATTTCACCTGATTCTTTGTTTTTGATTAGAACACTCGTTCCGAGATATCCTCGTTTCCGCCCCAATGCCCTGGACACAATCTCTAACTCATCCTACAATTTTCCCAAATACAAAATCAGGAAATCTATGTATGAATAAATCGACACATAAAACTTGAATTATCAAATTTTCTTACATTGAGTTTTGCAGTTGATAAGTATGAAATTGACATATCAACTGAAACTAACAAGGGTTGATTATCACTATGAACTGCAGCAGCACCAATTTCATCAACAAGGGTTGCAATTGCACCTTTACACAAATTTCCATTTGAATCCTACAAAATTCAATCACGCAAAATTAAAATACTATTGCTAATGAAACTAGGGTTTTCAATTGTGATCTTACAGTGAGTCGACGAGGAACTTCGAAAGTGCAAACGACAAGACCAGGTTCAACTCGGTCGACTCGGGTTCCTACGAGTGTAAAATATTCATAAAAACTCGTTTTCTTTTGAACTCGGTGAGCTAAATCGTCAACTCTTGAGACTGACTCAGTTTGTTCCTTAGTTAACTCAAAAACTTCTCTCGCTCTTTCCATATTCTTTTCCTTTTCTTCCGACTTATACTCTACTGCGTGGCTTTATATGTGTGATTGGGCTAATGTGCCTTAATCATGAGATATCAAGATATTTAATTTGCCAGGAGCATACATCCCATATTTCAAACGTTTAGTTGTTTTTTATTTTCTTCCGACGGAACTCTATCTCATAACCGTTTTTTCTCAAAAATTATTAAGAAATTAATTTATTCTCTATATTTATCATTTTCAACCTAGATTTGCTCGATCTATCGATTAGATCTAAGTAATATTAATTAGTATCTCTTAATTATATGTGGTTATTATCAAAAATAAATCATAATACCTATTAAGATGTATTATCAAGGTTTGTAAATAATATTTTTATTTTATCTTTAATCGATTTTATCTCTAATGGATTATATGTGTAAGTTATATGTTTCTCTAATAGATTATATGTGCACGTTATATGTTTCTTATAGTTGTACTCGTGTTTCCTTTAAATACTATATTCACATATATATGTCGTCGATGGCGAATTATCAGAAGTGGTTGTGATTCTATAATTCTTTGAAGATCGATGACTATAAGAAGTGATTGTGATAGCAATGAACCGGAAGATTACTCTCCTCTGGAACATTTTACTCTTAATGAAGAAGATAAACTCTAACTACAAAATATTATTTCGCATGTCATTTTTCAACTATCAGTTACATCTTTGAAACAAGATATATGTAATTTTTCATTGTTCTCATCTCTGATGTATTCAATTTTACCATATTAATGAAATCAAAGATGTTTTCTTTAAAAAAAAGAAGAAAAAAAAGTTTCAGTTTTTAAAACAGCTTGGAGCCAATATCTAAATATCTTGCATGAACCTAACCACTGGTTAACTATTTATAGATCTTACTGATCATCACGGTGTAACCGACAATTGGAATTTATAACGAGGAAAATTCAAACTTAATTCTAAAAAATAGATCATATTATCTCGCATGCTATAAGATAAATTTGAGGATTTTTAGAATCCCTTGACAATCCTCAAATTCAAAAATAATTTTCTTTTTTTGTTCCTTATTTAGATGTTGATAATGATGTGAGTTTCTTTCGGCCAAAAAATGACAAACTGATGCAGATCGGAAGCGTGTAAAGATGATAATAATCGCAGCGAAATATAATTATTGAAAAGTAACCAATAAAATAGATAGAAATTGATAGAAGTTAGTTGATCTTCAAAGAGATATTCTAAAATATACGGGGTTATCTAGACTTCGTTAATTCACTACGAATAACGACTATAGATATGAGATTAGTATTCAGACTTCGGGGTAAACCCAACTATGAATAAAAATCAAAATCAATAAACTCAAAAAGTTTAATGAAAATAAAATAATTTTAATTAATCAAAAACTCCTCTAATTTTCGTTTTTGGAGCTCCTTATATCGATTACTCCTAATAAAAAAAACCCTAAAATTATCAAAAACCTATAAAATTGTTTCCCAAGGTATCTACTACCTTTAGGAAACTTTCCTAACTTACTAAAACTCTTAAATTAAACTTATAGGCTCTTCTAAAATTACCTTAAATAATAAATCCGAAGATTAATTATTTTTACTAAAAATAACATTAATAAAATATAAATAATAATAAAATAATAATAAAATAATATATTTATTTTCCATAAATCTCCCTCTATCGTTCTACCGGTGTTGGAGAAGATTCGTCCTCGAATCTTGGCGGTACCATGTTCTGCATGTGTAACTCGTTGATGACAATCTTCATACACATGAATTGATATTGTAAAAAAATAATTTATGCACCATATAGAAGCATTAGGTATGATGGAAGCCCAAAACGGATCTTCATAAGTTGTTTCAACAAATTCTCTCTTGTTAGGGTAGATATAAGAGACCGTTTGTGTATCACAATAATCAACAACTAGCTTACTCTCGGGCAAATACAACTCATCAATATCAAGAATTTCTGAATCAATAAGTTTATCAGAATTAGATGAATCACCATGAAACTCCATTAAATCCTGTGAAACTTCTTGGGAATGTTTTTCTTTGTCAGAAACATGATGTTCTTCGCCTTTTTGAGAAGAAAATTTCATATCCTCCTCATCATCGGGATATTTATCAAAGATTGGAGTTGTATATCTCTCAACAATAACTTGATTTTGTACATCATTGTCATGACGAAAAAACAAGTCTTCAACGTCGTTATCTGAACTATTATTTTCTTCTATAAGCGAGCATGGTTTAGATCGAGATTTTAGTGACTTCTTCAAATAACATTCTATCACTTCCAGAATCTTCTTCTTTGATTTGATCAGATATTCACATCTTCTCGGATCTCGTCTTGGTGACAATTTATTAGCCCTAAATACTCGTCTTAGTAACATCTTATTAACCCTAGAATCAAACTTTGCTCTAATACCAACTGATGCAGATCGGAAGCGTGTAAAGATAATAATAATCGCAGCGTAATATAATTATTGAAAAGTAACCGATAAAATAGATAGAAATTGATAGAAGTTAGTTGATATTCAAAGAGATATCCTAAAATCTACGGGGTTATCTAGACTTCGTTAATTCACTACGAATAACGACTATTAATATGAGATTAGTATTCAGACTTCGAGGTAAACCCAACTATGAATAAAAATCAAAATCAATAAACTCAACAAGTTTAATGAAAATAAAATAATTTTAATTAAACAAAAACTCCTCTAATTTTTGTTTTTGGAGCTCCTTATATCGATAACTCCTACTAAAAAAACCCTAAACTTATCAAAAACCTATAAACTTGTTTCCCAAGGTATCTACTACCTTTAGGCAACTTTCCTAACTTATTAAAACTCTTAAAATAAACTTATAGACTCTTCTAAAATTACCCTAAATAATAAATCCGATTTTTACTAAAAATAACATTAATATAATAATAATAATAATAATAATAATAATAATAATAATAATAATAATAATAATAATAATAATAATAATAATAAAATAATTGATTTATTTTCCATAAATCTCCCTCCATCACAAACTAGTGTTAGTCCTGTTGGATGCTAATTCAAATCCATGATAATATGAATTAAGTTCGTGGGAACACAAAAAATGAGAAGGCAATCAAACATATTTTTAAGCAACTAGGGTTACAATAATATGTTTTATGTAAAGGGTACTTTTGGAAATTAAAAAAAAATAGGTTATCTCTTTTCCGTTGAACATGGATGGCCAAATTTCCTGATACAGTCCCGCTGAATGGTACCCCTATTAGCAACGTTGTTAAAAACATGTCAGTATTATAGTTTTTATAGTTTATATAAAACAAATTGAAACATGATGGTCCAAATGTTTGTTGGAGGGAGAAAAAAACTGATAAGTGAAAATTGTAGCTCACTGATTGTCAGTTGATAGACAGATTTTTTTGTCTAAATTACACTCGATTATCTATTTTGAAAGTGTTCGTTTTTGTACTTATTATGTCTTTTTATGTCTTTGTAGGTATTTTCGAGAAATAAATATTTGTGGAAAATTCGGCTCAAAAAGTTGTTAAAGGCACCCATCAAAAGTGATTAAGGCACCCCCTTTTCATTTCAAATCCGAGAATGGCGGGAACACGTGAAGAAAACTTCTGATAAGGGAGTTACGTGATTTTGTGAGATTTTGAGTGTTTCTAAGTTACCCAAAGACTAGAAGAGATCAACACAAGCTTAAACACATCAAGCAAGAGTGATTCACGCCGGAAAATTGGCTGGAAAATCCAAGTTTGGACGGGAAAAGGACTTGGTTCCTGTTTTGGTTTCAAACAAATTCAGAGATTGATTGGGAGTTGTTTTAAGAATTTGATTTGACTTAGAAGACTCTTTAGGGTTTGTACACCCTATATATAGCCAAGAAAAGCCAAGAAATCGGGAGGGAGAGGCAGCCAGAGCACCGGAAGAAGTTGACAGAAAACTGCTGCTGCTGTGAAGAGGAAGAACACCAAGAACATAAGACTTCAGTAAACTGTCGCTGACTGTGTCGCTGGAACAGTCGTCTATTAAGCTGCTGAAGCAGTCGTTTCTTTGCTGCGTTAAACGTCCGATCTTTATTCCTGTTCCCTTTTCTTCCTCCTGTAACACGCTGAACCACCTCACTGTAACGCTTATAAGCGTATCAAATCGGCTGTGTTACTTCTTTTTAGCCTTTGTAAACACTTTTTGAGCAATGAAAGATTATTTTGAGTGTGTTTTCTCTACAATGAGCTAATCACCATCACTGAGGTGACGGGGGAAGCCTTTCTTCCAATAATTAAGTGGTATGTCTATTTTATCTAATTTTCTTTATAATTCTTTTATTATTAATTGCTTGATTAAAATTCAAAAAAATAGTTTTTCTTAAATAGTTGTGTTCTCTTTTGATGAGTCATGCTGGGTTGACTGCTTTTGATGTCTCATGCTTAGGATTTACAATTATTCTTTTAAAAACCTATTTTTGACATATAGAGATTAAATTGAGCATAGAATTGTTAGGCATATCACAGAAGTATTGGTGAATGGTGGAATCTTAAACCCCTAGTTTTCTTCCATCTATTTTTTTTTAAATCAAATCAGTTTAATTTTATTCATTTTTAGTATTTAAAAATTAGGTCTAGAAATTAAATCTTCACAAGTCTGAGAATCAAACCCTTTTACCACTATATTAAAATCACATCAATTTTTGGCGCCGCCGACGCGGACTTGTTTTTAGGTTTAGGGTTTTAGATTTATTTTTAGGTTTTTATTTTTATTTTTATTATTTTACTTTGTTCTATTTTACGTTTCTTTTGGTATTTCTCTTTTTGCTACAAGTTGGATTTTGGATCGAAAAGAAAGTACGCCAAAGATTTGGAATTAAAGCTAAAGACTTGGAGTTAAAAGATAATTCTTAAAGAACGAAAAAGAAGACGAAGATTTTTATTAATTAGATTCTATTTTATTTTATATTTTTTTTTTTTTTAGAAAATTGTATTAGGAATTTGTATTATTTCTGTAATTTTTCTTTTATTTTGGACACTTTTTGGACATTATTTTTGGGACTTTGGACATTTTATTATTTTTAAACCCTACGGAAGGGTATTATTTGAATATAAACTGCTACAGGGAAGGACGACAATTACGATATTGTCTCGGCCCCTCGGGTTCGCACACTGACACAGGAGTCGGTGGCCCAAGTCGACTACAACCGAGTCATCCCCCGTTTGGTACGGGAGGTAAGACTCGATCAACCCACGAATCCCCTGCAAGTGGGTTTACTGTATTCATTCGTATGCATATATGTTGAGGAATTGAAAACGGACTTACTTTTCTAGTAAAGGGAAAGAACTGGCCATACAAGATAAGGACTCGGATTTCATCACCGTCTCCTTCTTGCCCGCTTTAGGAACACGTTACCAAACGCGAACCTAAAACCTTAAAGTTTTGACTAGAAAGAGACCTATAGGGTATCGAGCTTATTGGAAAATCGTTCAGAAAGACTGTACTGGTTACTTTATTATCCTGACTCGAAGTTCAGGAAGATTATTTTAAGTTGATTAGAGCCGCCTTGTAACCCAGGGAAAAGTGCCAAAGAGACAGGGTTATCAAAGCTCCTTAGAGCTTATCATGTTTCTCTTCGACTTAATCTAATTCAGATCGTTCTAAGAGGTTTGCTAAAATTGTAACCAGTTGCCTTTTGAAAGAATAGAAGCTGGTCTAGAAACAATCTAAGTGGAGCCATCATGCTTTTTGTTTGCTAGATTCAATAGGTTTGATTTGGTTGAGTCGGCCTTGTTTGTGAATGTTTAGAAACCCATTCATATCGGCATTTATTTTCTTAGATTTTTTATTTTTTTTAATTATGAATTTTTATTTTTTAGAAAATGTCGAACTAGTATTATGAGGACCAATACAATGTATATCCGACTGAATTTCAAAATAGACATTATCCATACTATCAACATTGTGTGGATAGTAATCGGGATCACCACCAACCTTTTGGAGGCTATTACTCATACCAAGGTAATCCCAATTACTATTCATACATACACCCGTCTTATGAACATGAACACGAGCAGTTGCGACCTAGAAATATTGATGATCTAGTTGTTTCTCTAAAAGAATCCGTCAAGGAGTTGGCTGAGAGTACAAAAAGGTTTGGATTGAGTGTGACAGGAACAAATAGTAGTCCAAATCCTTCTCTAGAAGAATCACACGAGCATTTGCAATCTAGTACTCCCCATGATGATTTGAGTTCGTTATCTTGGAGGGATGCCCTAAAGCAGATGCAATCCAGTACTCCCCATGAACCTAGTATGCCTCTAGAAGAATCACATGAGCAGTTGCAAACCAGTACCCCTTATGATCCATTTAATTCTCTAGAAGAATCCCTCAAGCAGATAGCTGAGAATAGCAAGCAAATAGCTGAGAATAACAAGCAGATGATTGAAGATAAAAATAGGTTCCTATTAAGTATGAATGAAATTTATGCAAGGAAAAATGTTGCTCAATATAATCTTAATTACCAATATAGTGATACCCTTGATAGTTATTCACCTCCTCAAGAGGACGAGGATAGAATTGGTAACACTACTTATTTAGACGAGGTTAAAACATCTTCATATTATTATGATGATGAGGATAGCATTGGTGAAGAACTTGAAATATACAGGCAGAGTGATCAAGAAATTGTCACTCCAGTTGTGCTTCACGATGATAGTGTTATTTCTAGTTCAAATTTAAATAATTTTAATGATTATTCACCTATTCAAAAGGAAGAGGATTTGACTAGAGATATCACTGTTTTAGACGATGTAGAACTCTCTTGTTTTGAAACCGATAATGGTTTAGAGGAACGGGTTTATCCTGAGAATACTGTTTTAGAGTCCAACGATTTAGAAACAATAGTCTTAGATAACAAACATAGACTTGTAGAGATTTTAAATATGAGTGAGGATGCACCACCGGATTATAACCTAGAAGAAGCAATTGACCATTTTTCGGGAATCTGACGATCTAGAAATTAGGGAAATTGTGATTAGTCTATCTAGAGACACTGAAAACTTTAAGTTTTGGGGTGACTATCATTCTCCCTGTGCTTTACCTTTTACTCTTAGAAAGGTCCCTAACTTGGGACTTGACATATGTACCTCTACCATTTTACAAGATCATCTTCAAACTAGATTCCCTGAGCCTGTTGACTTCCAGAAAGAAGTTCAGTTGTTAGAAACCCATCCTCTGGTCGATGTGGTTTACCTAGGTAGTAATACCAAGATTGACTTTGTTTTCCCACCAAAATATTTTCTTCCATATGTGGGAACGTTAGAATTTCAAATGTGTCAGTTATTAAGTTTTGAGACTAACCCTAATTATCTTAGGAGATTAGAATCGACACATTTGTTTAAGAATGACCACCTTCATAGTAGTCAATTATGTGAGTCAAAAGATAACGTCTAAATGGAGTTTGATAAAAAAAGAAAAATCCTCGTACGACCCACAATTACTATTTACTACTTCTCTATCATCGAATTTTTCATTTGAATTGATGTGTTAATCTAACGATTCAGAAGAAAAAAAATGAAACATTGGGTTGTTCCTTCTTTGTAAGTAGATCAAAATAATTCCCCGGTTGGATTAACATCACCACACCAATTATTGAAATACATTTTTAGCTTTATTAGGTTTTGTACCCAAAGATGCTGCACTCTTTGCAGCCGGTGCTGCTGCTGGCTATGTAACATCGACGTGTTGGTTTAAGGGGCGTTCCAGCGTCAGACACACCTTGGACGCAGGATGTGACTAACACACGTGTCATACATACCACGTGTGCACCCCATGTGATTTTATGTTTGTACGCGAGGTTGACGCTTTTTGGATGCGAATGGGCTTCCTAGGACTCTTGTTTTTGAGTAGACTCTACGACTTGGACACGAATAAGTAGGGCCACACAAGGTACCAGTAAAACCGAGAAACCAGGACAAACAGAAACGTTTAACTTTAAAACCGAATGGAACCATTAATCCAACGATAATGAATAGTTTTAAATTATAGAAATAGGTAGATAATGGTTTGGTTCTGGTTTACCCCTAAAACCTAACTGAAATCATCGGTTAGAACTGATTAATAATTAAGGATCGTCCATATTATCATCTTAGTTATAAATCCTAACCCTTAACATTATCTTTACCCTTTTTCTTCTTCTCGTCATGGTAAACTAGACCTGGTTTTTAATAGGGAAGAGGATATTATATCATTATAGATAAAATGTGTCAAGGACTACAGATTGTTGAAACAATTTTACGAACCATGTATAATTATAAATTGTTGAACTTGGGATCAAGAGTTGTGCAACTATAAATAGGTCATTCCAAACAACAACAACATTAGCTATAACTCGTCTCTCAGAGCTTTCTTCTGCAACTAAGAATTATGATATCTATCTTTCTGCTTCCTTCCCTGAGACCAACCTTGCTTGCTTCCTCCTATGACTGAAACAGTCTTTGAACGACCGTTGTCTTTGTTTAGGTCATTCCGAACAACAACAACAACATTATCCATAACTTTTATATTAGAGATTTCTTTCCGCAACTAAGAATTCTGATATCTCTCTTTCTGCTTCCTTCCATGAAACCAACCTTGTTTCATCCTGTGACCGAAGCAGTCTTCGAACGACCATTTTTTTTGTTTATGCGAAGATTGTTTATTAGAGAACAATCGAAGACCTCATTGAAGAACTTCAACGGAAGTTGGTAACGAAGACTCATTCTCTTTTCCCTTCTATCTATCTATTGTAGAAAAGTCAAAGAATTTAGTACCGAGTGAGATTCAGTATTCTTTGTTAAATTCAATTATTTTTGTTGGTTATCATATTTTTAATTTGGTTGGCTCATTAAGGTTCTCTTTTGTCATTTCAAATCAAAATACGTTAAATTTGAACCTATTTCATTCACTTTTGTGTTTTAATCTTTAATATACATTCTTAGAGACTTGTAAAGCCTTTTATTCGTTGTTAAATTCAATTATTTTTGGTGGTTATCATATTCTTACTTTCGTTGGCTCAATAAGATTCTCTTTTGTCATTTCAAACCAAAATACGTTAAACTTGAACCAATTTCATTCACTTTTGTATATTAATCTTTAATATACATTCTTAGAGACTTGTTAAGCCTTGTATTGGTTGTAAAGTTCAATTATTTTTGGTGGTTATCATATTCTTGCTTTTGTTGGCTCAATAAGGTTCTCTTTTGGTTAATTCAAACCAAAATACGTTAAATTTGAAACTACTTTCCCTCATTTTTGTGTATAAATCTTCAATATACATTCTTAGAGACTTGTAAAGTCTTGTATTGGTTGTTAAGTTCAATTATTGGTGGTGGTTATCATATTCTTGCTTAGGTTTTCTTAATAAGGTTCTCTTTTGCCACTTCAAACCAAAATACGTTAAACTTGAACCCAATTTCATTCACTTAAAAAAGGTGCTTGTCATGGACTAGCATTTTGATATGTCCATTGAGATTTCGTAGTTCAAGCTCTCTTTTGCTAAGATTCGAAATCAAGAATCAAGAAAGAAATCTAATGAGATATGAAAGTTTGAGTATCTAAACTCATAAATTGAGTTCGCGAACCTAAGTCATATAGTTTTCTACTGATAAGTTTTTCGCTCACTAGGCTCACAAACTTACCCTATTGAGTTCACGAACTTAAGTCCAAGCAAGTGTCTATTGTAGAAGTTTTGAAATTTGAGTTCGTGAACCTACATACAACCCGAACCTATATATTGGGTTCGCGAACCTTAGGTATCAAAGTTTTTATTATTGTATCCTTTTTTACAGTTTGAATTTGCGAATCGAAATTGGAGATATTTCTCCTGAACACTGCTTCTCACTCGAGTTCGTGAACCTAAAAAGATGATAGACACGTTTTCGTGTCTTAATTGTTCTCACATTTATATTATTTTTTCTCAATATATGTACTAATATTATCATTTTGTATATTTTTAGGTATTTTTGGAAGAATAAATAAATATGGAAAAATCAGCTCGAAAAGTTATAAAGGCACCCCATGATTGGATAAAGGCACCCCATGATTGGATAGGGACAACCCACATTCTTCCAATTTTAAAAACAAAAATAGCGGGAATTTTCAAATGTAATCTGTGTGATATAGAAAGTGTTTATATGGAAATATTTGGAGAAAAATGCTCTTTCCGTATCAAGAAGGAGTTGAACACGTCAAACTGCCCAAAATATTTCTCATTAACAACAAGACAGATCGAGAAAGAGGAAAGAAAATCTCGTGATTGTGTTGGCTGCAGAAAGATATCCTCGGGATCAATTGGGGAAGTTAATATCTCGACCAGTTTGGAAATAACATTACTCTCGAGTTCTGGGGATAGAAACAGAATCAAAAGAATAATCGTGAGTTAACTACCATGCAGAACATAAAAATATTCGATGATCGAGATCATGATCTGCCGAGAATAATTTCTTTTAATGAAAAGATATTTAGGAGATTTGGAAGAGGACTAATGTTTGATTGTAAATAGAGAAGTTTTAGAAGACATTGGTTTGTGCTGGCTCTGCCATAAACAAAGAAACAAAAATCAGGATAATTCTGCTCGTGATGAAGAAGATGAAGAAACCGTGAAGAAAAGGTTGAAGAAACCGTTGCTAAATCCTTAAACTAAGCAACATTTATCTTCACTTTGCAACGTTTATCTTCAGTAAAACACTTTTCCCTCTGCAATAGTGAGTTCGCAATGCCTACAAACGTTGCGAATTTCCATTTTTTATTATTTTCACTCTTTTTCATCATTAGTAAACATTTTGAGCAATGAATCATTATTTTGAGCAAGTGATTAATATGGGGAGCTAAACCCCTTTACTGAGGCGATGGAGGAAGCCATTGTTCCAAGAAAAGTGGTATATTTCTATTTTAATTGATTATTGTAATTTCTTTTATAATTATTTGCTTTGATTAAAAATTGATTTAATGATTTTTATTAAGAAATTGTGATTTCTTTTGATAGAGCATGCTTAGCCTAGGGTTGTTGATGTTCTATACTTTCGATTTACAATTGTTACTTTGAAAATCTACTTTTGCAACATATTAGAATCACTTTAAACGTAAAGAATTGCATGAATATTGATTAGATTGAATCACTTTAATTGGTTAATGGTGAAATCCATAACCTTAGTATTTGTGAATATTACTTTCATCTTTTGTTTATATTTTGTAGTTTAAAATCAGTTTTTAAATCTAAAATCAATCTTCACAAGTTCGAGAGTTTGAAACCCATTCTTACCACCATCTACAAACCACATCAAAAGGCCAATTGACCATAAATTATTTTTGATAACTTTTTTCGGTATCTTTCTTTGTTTCAAGGCTAAAGTTTTACACGTTTTTGGTTACCATATGTGGTGTAATTCAAAGCGGTGTTTCAAGGCAAACTTTTTTACACTTTTTTGGTTACCATAAGTCATGTAATTCTAAGGGGTAAATCAAACTTGAGAGACAATTTTGTATCTTAACTTAGTTAGTTGCAACTATTCGCATAAATCTAACAATAATAAGGTAGAAGTTATTTGTGGAAGTAGTTACTCTGGTAATTACTTGAGACTCAATTTTTCATGTTTCTAAACTTAGGAAGGACTCTCAATGCAAGTTAACTTCTAAATACGGAAACAAACTAGTTTTGTTATGCGGAAACTAGTTTCGACTAAGGATGCCCACCATTCACATGATCCAAGTGAAATTTTTTTGACCGAGGCGACATCCCTTAATCGTTTATATATATATATATATTTCTTTTCATTAAGACAAAATCAAAATTTATTTATCCAAAACATTTGAAAATATCCAACTGAGTTTTCTGACTATAAAATATTAATGGAGGATGAACAGGAAAATAGAATTAAATAAACGATTGATGATATAATTATGACTTGATTAGACTTCTTTTTTAAATCTTTTCGTCGATCTAAAAAAATGAAGGGAAAATTAACCTTGATGAAAGGATAAATGATTAAGGTATTATGATTTTTAAATTATTTTGCTCGAAGTTGCGTTTAGGTTGTAAGAGTATAAAAAGAGTACATGTCACAACTACTTCTTTCACTATCCTTCTTAAATGATCTCCGGGTCCGACTTTTATAATCTCTCGGGCAATCCATTATAGAGATCCTCTCTCCCATTATCTTTCCTTATTTGCATGAAAATATTATCCAGACTTCTATCCAAATCTATTTCCAAAAAAGAAATATCAGGAATAAAAATCAACAAACAAGATACAACTATCCCCCAACTTTTTTTTCGCAGATGACTGTTTTCTTTTTTCACGGGCAGACATTGGAGAAACACGTCTGATTTTGGAAATCCTATACACTTTCGGTTTAGTTACGGGCTAGATGGTTAACTTCCGAAAATTTTGTTTCTATTTCAACCCTCGCCTACGTCACAAACATTGTAAAATAGTTTCTCGCATTCTAAAAGTTCTTCTAATGACTAAAAAAGATCGTTACCTGGATATACCTTATTCTTCAGCAAAATCGTAAATAAAATTTCGAACCCCTCCTGAAAAAATATTACAACACTCTCCAGGGATGGGAAACTCCTTTCTTAGGAGTGTCGCATAATATTAGTACAATATGTTCTATAATCATACCCTACCTACCAGATACAATGCCTTGCATTGGCAAAACTACTTTGGATTAGTTAGATCGCATTCAACTGGAATTTTAGTGGAATAAAGATATATCAAAAGGGAAAGGAATATACACCAAATCCTGGTCTAGCGTTTACAAACCAAAATCATAATGAGGTCTGGGAATCAGATATCAACACTAGTTTAACATAACCCTTTTTACCAAATTAGCTAGTCTTCTTATATTTGAACCTAATCAATTATGGGCAAAACTCTGAAAAGCCAAATATTTCCAAACTCTCACCCTTTAGAGATTCCAAAAAATCAAATCTTTCGTGGATCTGGAAGAGTATAAAAATTTTTCTTGATCTTCTAAAGGATAACTACATATGTCAAATACGAAATGGATCCTTTACCAACATCTGGTTAGATAATTGGATACCAAAATTATCTACGTTCCCAACTCCAAATGATTCCAATGAACCTATTACCCAAACATTAAATGGGTTGTTCTCTCCGTTAGGTGGTTGGGATAAACCAAAATTGAATGGATTATTCCTCCCAGAAATAATACTAAAAATTCTCCATATCTCCCCATATTCTATGATAAATAACGTAATCCGCTGGAAATACCACTTTTCGGGTTTATTCGCGGCAAAGAGCATTTACAATTTCTGAGATAGTAATTCATATAATAACTCCTCAATCATCCATGAGAGACCATCATCTATTTATAGAATGCCCCTTCTCCAGGGTAATAGGCTTTGCTTTCTTATTATCTACTAACATCAATGATCTCCCTTCCACTTCCCTTCAGATATGGGTAGTCGCTTGGCTAAAATTCTCATGATTTTACGCATTTATATAATATTATCGCCAATATACTCTGGTTTATTTGAAACATCGATGTACAGTTCAGTTTGAAAACATTGACCCTTCTCCAAACATGCTAGTTGAAAAAAATTCACATTTATCTACAGGCTATCCCAACTAACTCAGTTACTCCCCAACCTAATAAAAAAGAATAATGCCCCCTTCTATAAAAATATCCCCTACCTCCACAGACTGGATGATCTTTATAGATGCGTCTTTCAATAAAAATAATCTATCTATGGGTTATGCTTTCATTATCTACTCGGTAGAATAAAATTCCTGTATGCAATATGTAGATGGTGAATTTTTATCAGGGGTAAAATAGTAAAGATTATGTTTCTAACCTGGATCTTAGAAATATTGAACTTCATAATTCTGCAAAGAATTGTAAAACAGACGCTTATCCCTGTCTTTCAATATATGTACTCAATCACATGAATGCATCACCTGAATGACCTCATCATATTATTACATATATGATCAAAATTTATTAGATGAATCAACGTTCATCCCTGAACAAAATTATTAGCATAACACTAAGGCTCATTATGACATTCCCAGATATTCTATAATTTTACATAACAAAAATTCAAGAAACAACTAGAAATTTTAGAGTACAAGTGAATTAATGACATAAAGATTCATTATCTAACATTCAAGACGCAAGCAAATGGTCCAAAGACTTAAAAAGGCGTTTTTACATCAAGCCCGTCCGATGTAATTTTGTACTTCCCTGTACAACATTGCGAGCTAAATACCAATTTTGCTAGGACCAATCAGTGATGAATCTAAGGACGAGTTAAATACCAAACTCTTCGTATGTATGTCATGTACAACATACTAAAAATAACATCAATCGGATAAACGAGCTAAGAGATATGATCGAAACATTGAACTAAGTCGCAGCTGAAAAATTCCTAAATTCTTCATGACTTTTGTCTGTTTCTTCTTTTTAAGGCCTTGAACGAACTCAAAACTCAAAACTCAAATTCTTCCAAGCTGGGAGGTAGTTGGTCTTCCGGGCTCAAAAAAGTTGGGGTAGATCATTGAAAAAGGACAACGTATGAAGATTTTACAACGTTTTTTGTAAAAATCCTAAATCTGAATTTTCTAACGACGAAGTTTCACATGGATTATTTTGTCCGTTTTAGCTTCCTAACAAGATTTTCTGTCTTAAATTCATAACAAGCTTTTCCGTCCTGCTTAGGCTACAAAGCTTGTCTGCCTTATCTTAACAAGCTTGTCCTTCCATCTTAACAAAGCGTGTCCGTCTCAGGCTTAGTTATTAAGCTCGTCCGTCTTAGCTTAGCCTTTAAGCTCGTCCGTTATAGGATTAGTCATTAAGCTCATCCGTCTTAGCTTATCCTTTAAGATCGTCCATATTAGATAATGGACAATGCTTGTCCACATTAGCTCCTAATGCTTATCCGTCCAAGCTAGAAATGCTTGTCATTCCAAGCTTGCTTCACACATCCAATTTTCAAACCCTAACTTGTCTGTCCAAGTTTTCTAGACTTGCCTTGTCTATCAAAGGCCATGCTAAGACTCACTCACATATATTTTCGTGATTGGCCTCACATATATATGCTTATGCTCCATATGCTACACTTATTTCTACAAAACAAGCATGTCAATGCTAATTGACCTAGTTCAACAGACATTGCCCCTCATAAATACGATAAAATAAAATAAATACGTATTATATTTTGATCTTGCTAGACTCATCAGGCTAGTCCAACAGGACAAGTCTTTAGTCAAGATACCAACTAAGCAAGCCTCATTCGACTTAACACTAATAGTTCTTAAATACTATAAAATTACACGAGACGTCAAAGATGTCACAAATGGGGGGATATTCACTAGGTATTGGTTTGGCGATATACGACATGTGGTGCAACAGTGCATCCACAAAAGAGAAAATTCTGGAAAGTTCGATTAACTGTTGATTAGAGAAGTAGTGGATTGATCAACCGTCTATTCATCCTCAATCGAAGTGGGAACAATTACTAACACTTTCTTTATCATCCCCACTTCACCATTACTCATTTATCGACACTTTATTCAAGAGATGAGGTCAGGTTAACAGTTACAATAGCCATTAGAAATAGATTTCTAAATCTATTGAACAAAAGAAACAAGAACAACACAGTCGAACAACTTGATTTCCATATAATCTTCTCATATAGATACAGAGAGTTGTTCGTATCAATTCGCACCTATCATATCCTACAGAGTATGATACACTGACCTCAACCTTTCTCACGCTTCCCTCCCCAAGCCCAACCCTTCTCCTTCTCCTTGTGACAAAAATAAAATTAAAACGACCATATCTTGGTTTAGGATAATTTTGCTATGATTTTGATCTCTCGAACTTCTAAAGTACTTCAAAAATATAGATGTTTAGAGATTAGACGAATTATCACCTGCTCACATCATTTTTCCTAAATTAGTCTCTTAATTTGTTTTCCCCATAAATATTCTATTGACCACAGTGGAAGATCAATCTCTCGGTTGCAGAATCAATTCCTTATTATTTTTTCAAAATGGTTGATTATAGGAAGGGCTCAGAAGTATTAGATACGATATTTCCCAATACTGGCGGAATCCTTCTCATTACTTAAAGGTTTTTTGTGCCTGATCAAACTCCTGTTGAGGCTATATATACTCAAAGCCTAACCGCAATTAATGAACTAATAAAAATTCTAAATGATGTTGTAATAAATCAAGATGAAATTATCAAGGTCCAGAAGTAGGTGTTCACTCTTTTGAAAGTTCTCACGGATCAGTTATCGAAAGATCCAATTCATATGTCTGATGATGACGACAATGCAAAAATTTCTCCTCAGACTGAATGTGAACCAGAGAGGAGCCATCAACCTAATTTTGATACTCGTGAAGACTGAAAACAATTTCTTTAAAAGAAAAAAGAAGAATCATCGTATCTAATACGTTGCAATCAAGATCCTTACAACGAAAGGATGTTGATATTCTACAAAACCCTTTCGGAAGGTTGTGTTCCCAGACTTTATCGGAAGCTGCTAAGTAATCGGCTATAACTGCACCCGCCTTGTTGGAAAGGACAAGACCTTTCAAAAATGAAGCAGCACGAGAAACTTACAACAGTCGACGTCTTTCCTGTAAGCATCACAACGTTCAACCATCTATAGATATTGTAACTGAAGGACGCAAAAGGAAAACTTCAGCACTGGAACAACAACCCAAGAACATAACACCAGCACCAGTTCCAACCCGGCCCCACTAGTAGTCCGACCACCTCGGAGGGACAACCAAGCAGCTACAGCTCCACCACCAGCCCGATGTCAACAACTTAACCAAGGGAAGCCCCAACAACCACACCCTTTTCCAATTGAATAAGTGATCAGACTCTTGGAAGTCTGGATACATGATGGTGCTATCAAGTTACCTCACATACGACGTCCTCCAACTTCTAAGATATGACAGATGATGAGTGCTGCTGTTTTCATAGATTCGTCAATCATCCAACTAGTGAACCAATGGTCTAAATCGTGTCTTCAAAGAAAAGATGGAGTCAGCTGAGCTACATCTGGGGGATGAATATGTATAAAAGGATCCTTATTCCCATCATCCATTGGACATACAACTAATGTAGCAGTTACTGAACTCATTGAATAATATATAAATCATGAGTTTCTGAATCCCTCTCCACATCCAGTCAAGTCTCTTTGAGTCTCTCCTTGAGTACGGTGATTCATGGCAAGTGGATCAAAGACTTTGACATCTAGTTATCTTACTATCTATGACTAATTAATTTATTGTAATTTCCTTTCCTCCAAAATATATGCAATATACATACGTATTCAGCGATCAAAATCTCAATTTCAATTCAAAAACCATTAGTTCAAGATTTTCATTTTCCAATCATCTACTCATTTGAACCCAGGAAATCAAACCAAATAAAAAATATTTCTACATCAAGAATCTCATCCATATGAGAATCATCTTTCTCACTGATCACGTCAAGAATGGGGACTGCGCCCTGATGTGGTTTTAATAGTGGTAAAAAGAGGTTCGATTCTCGAACTTGTGAAGGTAATGATTTTAGAAAATAGTCACCCCCAAACTAGGGACCTTCTTAAGAGTTAATGGTATAGCACATGGAGAATGATAGTCTCCCCCAAACTTAGAGTTTTCAGTTTCTCTAGATAGACTAATAACAATTTCCCTCATTTCCGGATCGTCAGATTCTCGAAAATAGTCAACTGCTTCTTCTAAATTACAATCCGGTAGTGCAAAGCCTAACAAAGTACGCACCTCATCAATAACCCTATCATTATTGCCATTAAATCTGTAGTTGGTTAGGCATTTTTCTAATGGATCTTCTAATGGGTTGGGCCTAAGCTCCATCTCACTAGACGGTTTGGATTCCTCTTCTGATGGGCCTAACTTACTACTTATCAGGGTATCTGGTGGGTCATGCTTAAAGTCCAACTCATGAAAATCTAATCCAAAGTGGGCTTGACATTTCTCTAATGGGTCTTCTATCAAAGTGTTTGGTAATGTCTCCTGAACTAGGGTCTCTATCATGTTGACAGTTTCTAAGATGGGGTCCTTCCTAGTAGGTGCTAACAACCTTGGATAAGGGGCTCTAGGCATAAAATCGATGGCCCGAGGGGTTTCCTCAGGCTCATCAGAGACTTTATCAGTCTCTTCGGCTATTGGGTCAGGGTGAACTACAGTATGTCCACTATCAGGCCCAGTTACCCCGTTGTCCACCAATTTACCATTCCTGAGGGTCGTGACTGCATTCACGTGACTTGATGATTTCTCACCCGTCGCCATTTCATTGACGCCTCTTGGATTGGGTTGGGGCTCTAAACTACTAGTTTGATTCATTTCGACCAGTTCTAGCCTTCTAGATAAGGATTCTAATGGGTTGGGATTTCTATTGCTCTCCCACTGATGGGTTTTCTCGGCGATGTCACTCAGAAATTGCATCGCCTCAGCAGGAGTCTTACTGTCGACTTCTCCGATCGACAAGGACTCAACCAAGGTTACAGTCGCATAATCCAAACCCTCATAGAGAATCTGAACTAGACTTAACTCATCTAAACCGTGGTCTGGGCATTGGGACACTAAGTCGTTGAACCTTTCTACATAAACATACAGAGACTCTCCTTCTTGCTGAGAAAACGTGAAAATTTTCTGCCTAATTGAGGATATTCTGTTCTTAGGAAGAATTTCTGAATAAAAGATGAAGTAAGTTGGGCATAGGTCTCAATCGACTGAGGGGCCAAGCTATACCACCATGACTTGGCTCTATCTCTTAGTGAAAAGGGAAATAGTC
Source organism: Papaver californicum (assembly GCA_023531435.1). Lineage (NCBI taxonomy): Eukaryota > Viridiplantae > Streptophyta > Magnoliopsida > Ranunculales > Papaveraceae > Papaver > Papaver californicum. Next base: position 2,879,868 of record JAJJMC010007730.1, read on the forward strand.
TAAGTTTAATAGACTCGTCATTCAAGTCTCTAATCCTGATTGTGCTACATATTTCCTCGAACTCCCTAACATGAAAATAGGGATTCTCGTTCTCTTTTCCTAAGAATAATGGAAGCATCTGGATGATTTTGGGTTTCAGTTCGTAGCTCGCTTCAGTAGCGGCTAACTTGATGCAAGATGGACGTAAGGTCCTGGTTGGATTCCACAAATCCTTCAGAGTTGTCATTGCTGACACGGTCTCGGGAGTGACTATTTTCACTCTCAGTTGACTTCTCAAGGTTAAGGTGAACTACCAGTCTTCCAGTAATTAACCTACCTTGAGGGTCTCTATCCCAAGTTCGCCTTAAGGGCGTTCTTGGCAACCCTAACAAGAAATTTATCAAACACAATCGTGCCCTGACTCAACCAAATCAAACCTAAATCTAGCAAACAACAAGCATGATGGTTCCACTTAGATTGTTTCTAGACCAGCTTCTATTCTTTCAGAAGGCAACTGGTTACAGTTTTAGCGAATCTCTCCGAGCAATCCGAGTTAAATCAAGTTGAAGAGAAACAGGAGAAGCTCAATGGAGCTTTGATACCCCTGTCTCTTTGGCAACGCTTCCCTGGGTTACAGGGCGGCTCTAATCAACTTTAATCTAATCTTCCTGCTTTTTGAGTTAGGCTAATAAGGTAACCAATACAGTCCTTCCGACCGATTTTCCTATAAGCTCGTTACCTTATCGGTCTCTTTCTAGTCAAGATTTTAAGCTTAGGTTCGTGTAGGTTTCGTTTTCCTAAAGCGGGCAAGAAGGAGACGGTGATGAAATCCGAAACCTTATCTTGTATGGCCAGGCCTTGCCCTTTACTATGCAGAAATTAAGTTCCGTATTCAGTCCTCAACATATATGCATAAAAAGGCATCCAGAAAACCCACTGACAGGAGATTCGTGGGTTGGTCGAAATTTACCTCCCGTACTAGACGGGCGACGAACCGTTGAAGTCGACTCGGGCCACTAATATCCTTTTTAATAGTGTGCGAACCCGAGGGGCCGAGACAATATCGTAATTGTCGTCCGTCCCTGCACACAGTTTGATATTTAAAATTACCCTTCCGTAGGGTTTAAAATTAATAAAAAGTTCAAAGTCCAAAAATAATGTCCAAAAGTGTCCGAAAATAAAAGAAAAATTACAAAAATAATTAAAACCCTAATACAATTTTCTAAATTAATTAAAACTAATTAAAATAACCTAAAAATCTAATTAAGAAAAATAAAATAAAATCTTCGATCTTTTTTTCGTTCTTTAAGCTTTTCCCTTTTTTAATTCCAAGTCTTTAGCTTTAATTCCAAAACTTGGGCGTAATCTCTTTTCGATCCAAAATCGAACCTGTAGTAAAAAGGAAAAATACCAAAAGAAACGTAAAATAGAACAAAGTAAAATAATAAAACTAAAAATAAAAACCTAAAAATAAATCTAAAACCCTAAACCTAAAAACAAGTCCGCGTCGGCGGCGCCAAAAATTGATGTGGTTTTAATAGTGGTAAAAAGAGGTTCGATTCTCGAACTTGTGAAGGTAATGAT
>JAJJMC010007730.1:2881830-2988680 GCA_023531435.1 Papaver californicum
CAACAAAGATTTGAAAGAATAGGCAACAGGAGCAGAATGTAACACTGAAATGCAACGTATATAGATGTTACAAGATCGTCTTCTTCGGTGATGGTGGATGAAGAACACGCCGGCCAGAGCAGCAGCAGGTCACCGGCGGCGACCGGAAGTGGCCGGAATTTCTCTGATTTCTTCTCTAGGTTTTTGTCCTCGATTTTCTTGGCTTCTCTTGGTTTATATAGATAGTAGAAACCCTAGAGAGAGTTCTAAACCTAATAGAACTCTCTAGGACTGCCCACAAATCCCAATCTTAATCGAATCATGATTCCGGCCAAATACATGATTTTCAAGCTGATTTTACGGGATCTTTTGATGTTTATGACTTGCGTGAGATAACTATGAGTGTTTAGAACAATCTGGAAGCAACAAAAACTTGTTTCTCACGCGAATTGAAAGTGGCCAGTTGATGCAGACGAATTCCGATCGGTCCCGTGCTGAGTTGACTCGGTCAACTCGGGTTGACCGATTTGACTCGGGTTTGACCCGATTTGTCCCGATTTGACCGAGTTGACTCGAGGGTACCCCTTATCCACTTCTAGGGTGCCAAATAACACTTGCCCTTGGGGTGCCTTTATCACTTTTTGAGCCAATTTTTCCACAAATCTTTATTCTTCTACTGTACCTACAAAAGCATAAAAACACGTAATATTTGCAAAATCGAATACTAACTTAATAGAAACTAAGGTACAATTTAGACACTAAAATGTGTCTATCACGCCCATGTTGACTACTCTACTCCGGCAACACCAATCTACTATCAAATGTCAAAGACATATTTTACAAAAGTTAGGGTCCTGACTATCACTGACAACAAGAAAGATACAACAAACCAACTTCAATACCTCAGACAACGCCAACTTCAAGAATTCTCTTTCTATATCAGCCCCCTAAGGAATGGACCAGCTCATCTTACACTCAACCACGAGTAGATTGCTTATCCAGCAAAGCGTTAGCTAATACAAACGTCTCATAAGCAGACCGACCACCTATAAAATACTTCTACAGAGTCAAGATACATAAAATTCATCAATCAAATTGTTTTGACATTGATGGAACTCAATTACAATTTAGACGAGTTATTTGCACTCTCTAATGAAACACGCTTAAGTTGGAGTTTGTCTACATCAAGTATACTATCAAGTTTTATCACCAGCTTCACTAGTGTTCTATCTCTTGTCTACAACTATCTACTATTACTTGCAACTCCTTATACCATCAACTTCATGAAGAAGCCAGGCTACATCAGATTCGAAGTTCTTGGACACGTCGAAATAGTATTTCTAGTCGGCTAACATTACTTCAGAGATATTAGGGATATTTGAAGTGTACAACTCAACATATTCAATTGAAATGCCAAACCCTCCATTAAGTACACTATTTAGAAAAAAAAAAGATGTATGCTAAAGGGAGGATTGAAGACAAGGCTTGCATCAAAATATTCGATCATGGATGTCACCCTTTCAACTTCTGAAATACTTCTACCTTGGGTATTCGTGCCAACCACCATTTCAGAGATTACTTATTCACGAATTTGAAGTGGAAGGGTGGTGGAATTCTCAACTTCATCCTACAATATTACTTCGACAAGATAGAAAATTACTAGAAATGGAACTAAGGTCCCCTCACAGGAGCAGGCGCCGATGCTAACAAAAGAGAGAATGTGAGAGGCTGACCACATAAAATTTTCACGTGAATAATTGCTCAAGTAAAAAAAAATATCAAAATTCACTGGAAACCCTAACTTACATGTTCACGGTTGATGATGCTGGAGATGACGTCCTTATACAACTAATTTGGATTAGCAAGTTCCATAAAACTGAGATTTAGAGACGCTGTTAGTAAAAGAAGAAGAGGTTAAGATGGAAAGTATACTTCGTTTGCAAGTTATATATTCACATAGATGATAGACAAGGCAAGAGTAGCCTAGCTACCTTACTATCAATTACCAACTGATTCTATTGATGGTTGAAACAGAGGGTGGCAACATTGAAAGAGGAGGAAGAGTTTCTTTGATCGGTCTAAAATAGGGAGGAGCAATGCTTTTTTTTTTATAAAAAACAAAGAAGAAAAAGGATTACTCCTTTGTCCGCCAGCCATACACGACCTCTACTTGTCCGTCCAGACCTCCTCTATTGCCTATCCAACCATGTGAGCTTGCATGGTGTACGTAAAAGCCTGAACTGCTGATGCTGCATCCCAGATGATGATGCTGCGCCTCTATACATCTTTTTCGATCATGTCTGACTTACATATCCATCAACATGACGATATTCGAAGTTCAAGCCAACTGCAATATCTCTGGTAGTATCTAACAACTAAGTCTTTTTATTTTATTTTCGTCTAAAATCGTAAAAGAATATGTTTCTGACCCGGGTTTCAAAAATATCTAACTTCAGAATTCTGCAAAAAAATTTAAGGCAGGTGCTCATCTCAGTCCTCTCTATATATCTATATATATAATATTTATATTGAATCAACATTGATTGGACAACTCCTAGATGGATTTCCCAATAGTATAGAACGATATTATCTTCAGAATACCAGTGGTATTGGTTATAATTCCTTTCCATATGTTCTCTGACTATACAAAATATACACCCAAAACATATACTTGTTCCTGAATGGATACCCAGCTCCTAGATGGATTGCCTACTAGTACAAAGACACTAAAACTATCAAAAATAGAGGATTACTCCCAAACCAAGTTTTTACTACACGTGGGAGTGCATAAAGAACATAATATGGGGATAATATTGGGATTGGGGAAGTATTAATTGGTTCATGCACAATGTCAGGAAAAAGCAAGTCCTCTGGGTATTTGGATGTAAAGTAATCCAACAAAACTTTTGAAGCACATAATTCTAACCCTAAATTAGGTAACTTTTAAAAGTTTAAGGGTCTAGAAACAACCTCTAAGTCGTTAAACTTAAATACAGTTTCCTTGGAATTAACACATACATCATCACCAGGCTTACATTACCATTTTCCATAATCCAAAACAGGTGCAGAATCTAACAACGCATTAACTTCTTCAAAATGCCTATCCTCATCGTAGTAGGCTACAGAATGGGCCAAGCAAGCCTCTAACAGATCATAACACTATTGGTGCTAAAAGTGTTCTCAACTAGAGAATCAATCATGCAAACAGACTCCATATATACAAAAAAAAAAAACAAACAAATATTTATACAAAATAAAACTAGTACAAATTCAGGAAGTAAACAAACAAGCAATCACTAATTCATCCATTCCATAGATCGCACCACAAAAGAAAAGAAAAAATTTTGCTATTACCCTTATAATTGGAACGGTTGAGTTCGAAGAACTCAACTAAGTATTTTACCATTTCGAAAAGCAGTACTAGTACCTCGTATCAACATTCACAATTTAGGGTAATGAGCGTCCAACCTGTCCAAATCGTTCAATATATAACTCACAAGCAAGAAACTCGTGAGTATTTTTCAGCAGACGAATTTTGTTGAGCTAGATGACCAGGAGCAACCCCAAAGGTACCTGAAATTAAAAATCCTAAAGATAAAATAAAAATCAAAATACTGTATAAAATAAAAAAATAAATTAAATAAAAACCTAAACTATGATTACAAAATCAAAAATATTAACGACAATATTCCACAACCGCTCCCCGGCAGCGGCGCCAAAAATTGACAGGATTTTGGAATACCCTATTTATAATAACCGCAATATAACGATGTCTAACTAGTAGACAACGATAAATACGGGTCGAACCCACAGGGAAAGGGGACAAGACTGCAATTAATATCTCTTATCAACTAATCAAGAATAATATTTTTAGATTTTTATAATTATGAATGAAATAATAAAACAAACTAAACTAATAAAACAACTAAACAGAGAGAGTCGGTAACCAGGGTTTTTAGTATCGACCACTATTTCTATTTAATTAGTGAAGTAAAACATAACTCCTGAATATTTATCTATTGTTCTTTCTATCGACATCACCTATTATATATATTAGAGTCGCAAATATCATTGGGACACCCTAAGCATGGCGCATCAAAAACTCTAAGTCTCAGCATACACCATCAAATTGCGTTAGCGAGAAAATTATATGAAACTAATTATAGGTTCACAAATAATACCTGGCTATTCTAAGCATACCCCATCAAAGGATTTAACCCAAACATGAAATATCAAATAAGTAGACAAATATATCTACAATCCTACTAATTATGCGCAAAGGTTACTGTATTGTACTGAACAAGTGAAGCACAACCTAATTTTATCATTAGATCAAAAAATAAAATCATGGAACTAAAATCTATTCAAATCATACTAGTCTTTTGTTATATAAATCAATTCCATTAACCTAAAGCTCCATGGGGTTTCAACATAAAACCCTAGCTACAAAATCAATTAGAACATGGCAATGGCTTTCTCAAAACCCATTAAAAAAATTAACAAAAAGTAGAGTGAAAGATTAAACCCTTATTTGTGCCTTTTCCACTTCTGGTTTTCTGTCCTCTTCTTGCTGTCTTGTTCTCTGCGCCTTCAAAACTCCAACCCCAGGAAATCCCAGCCGCCAACCTCCTCTCTGACTCCAAGAAAGCACAAAACCTCCAATCTACGTCTCCAACCCTTCTTTCCTTTGTCTTCGATACCTCTTCCCCCTTCTTTTCTTTTTCTGCTTTTCTTTTATACTTCTTTTCACTTCGTTTTCCGTGTCCAGACCGAGCAGAGAATCACGAGCCCAAGTATGTCCCCAACTTTTTGTCTGATCGCGTCACCACCTGCCAATATACTTCTCACCATCTTGGATTTTTCACGTGCTAAACAAACTCAGCACTGACTGAACCCCACTTTGTTTATATTTTACCCAACGCCCAATACCTAGCCAACGTCCACAACTAATTTCCACTTCACTAACAACCGACCAAAATCAGCAGTCTGACACATCTTCTTTTCTCTCTTTAATTGTCTGTGTCAGTCTTTGTCTCTCCATATCTCTTTCATCTTTTACGCCACCTCCTCACCTGGTCCCCCTATTCTTTTTCACGTCCTGACCTATAGATTCTCAACGTCCAACATCTTCTCACTCTATCTAACCACCTTCTCTGCAGCCACATATTCTTAATTTCGGTCGACCCAAAAGAGAAGCAGCACCTCCTCTTTATTTAGCCAACAGTTCGTCCACCTACATTCACTTCTTTTCTTTAGTTTCTAGTTAGAATCTGACAACCGAGCCATTCTTCTTTTTAATTGTCCGACTTCTCTTTTCCGAAACTATAAGACAAGCTGAGCAGTGGTCGTAACACTTGACAAATGAGACTCCAGCTAACTCTGCTAGTATGAGAGCTTGTGTATGCAATTTAGCATGAATGATCATTCACGTCAATTACTGCCATTTTGCCAATTTATATGTAATGTCGGGTTTTTGGTGTATTCCCTATAAAAGCGTGAGAACAAAAGTATTAACATAAAATCAAGTACTGTCAAATATAAATTAGTTGGTAAAAATGTATAAATTAAGCGCCTATAAATACCTCCAAACCTATATTTTGCTAGTCCTCGAGCAAAACTAATTTAAAAATAAAGTAAAATCCTAACTCACTTTCGCAGGAATCACGACTACATTTAGCATATGTAATAAGCCTTTAAACCCCTAAGTGGCCTTAGCGGATGAGTTTTGTCTCGTAAGGGTTTACAAGAGGTTTACCCACAAATTTACTCCAACTTCTAGCTACATGTGAACGATTGAGGATAAACGCTAAACATGCTATTTAGTTGGCTACAAAATTCTTTGGCTATAAGAATCATTACCCTGTATGAATCCAATTATTGTACACGAGTTTGTACTCAGCGTACTAAAATTCATATAACAATGTAAAACTCTACTCAAATAATCATCAAACGTTCCAAACATTCTTATTGCTCAAAATCAATCAAATTCAAACACATTGATAGATTAGAAGATGGAAATATAAGTGATGAATGGTGCATATGTTGACTATGGTCAACGGTGTTTCCCATATCTGTCTGAAGGTCGCCGCCAGGATGAATCCTAGTGGATTGAGATACGCTCCCACCGGTCTTAATCCTTATACTAATATCGACTCAGCTGGTATATACAAGGGCCCCAATGGTCGATTTATTGACAATAAAATAATTACTCACTCTTTTTTGTATCATTCATTTTTTTTTGGTCTCAATTAAATACAATAATGGGGCTTGATCTCAATCACTCTACTTCATCCCAACGACGATAACAAGTCGATACTAGTGCCCCACCAAATCACTTAGAGAAACACAAAATTACAAAAATAAAAAAAGAAGGTGATATGGTTATGATGATTCCGAGATATGCTTGTTCAATGATTATCATGTTAATTCTAACACCTGAGTGCATCCTTCTATGAATAGACCATTTTGATGGGCACACCGATAAATAACAACTATGTTTTCATCTATCTAGACTGGTTAGTGTCATCCTGAATTGTTCACAAGTTTCTAAATTTTGGAGTTTCTGATTGGTATCAATTTTCTGAAACTCTACCCCCAAACCTAAATTTAACATTGTCCTCAATGTTTCAAACCGTGCAACCTAGACTGACATGCAATATAAATATAAATAAGAGAAACAAATATAAATCAAAGAGAAGGGATTAGAAGATTTCACCCGATTGACGCAAGAAAAGCAGTATTCTCTGCAACACACATCAAATGATAGTAATAACAAAGAATCACCAAAAATAAAAATAAACAAAAATCCTAAAAAGAAAATAAAAGCAAGAAAATAAAAATCTACCTAATGGATATGTACAGAAAGGATCTCCATATTAATAACCTGAAAATTTGGGGATCAACCCAAAATACAATATTTACAAATGAAAGCTTCACACTTATGTTATGGCAACACAGAGACACTGAAACTATCAAAAATAGAGGATTACCCCCAAACCAAGTTTTACTACACCTGGGAGTGCGTAGAGAACATAATATAAGGACAATATTGGGATTGGGGAAGTATTAATTGGTTCATACACAATATCAGGAACAAGCAAGTCCTATGGTATTTGGATGCAAAGTAATCCAACAAAACTTTTAAAGCACATAATTCTAACCCTAAATTAGGTAACCTTTGAAAGTTTAGGGGTCTAGAAAGAAACTCTAAGTCGTTAAACTTAAATACAATTTCCTACGAATTAACATATATATCATCACCAGGTTTACATTGCCATTTTCCATAATCCAAATCGGGTGAAGTATCTAACAACGCATTAACTTCTTCAAAATGCCTATCCTCATCGTAGTAGGCTCAAAAATGGTCCAAGCAGGCCTCTAAAGGATCATTAACACTGTTGGTGCTAAAAGTGTTCTCAACTAGAGAATCAATCATGCAAACAGACTCCATATATACAAAGAAAATAAAAATAAAAATTTATACAAAATAAAACTGGTGCAAATTCAGGAAGTAAACAAAAAGGCAATCACCAATTTATCCATTCCATAAATCGCACCACAAAAGAAAAGAATTTTTTTTTGCTCTTACCCTTATAATTGTAAAAGAAGAGTTCAAAGAACTCAACTAAGTATTTTCCCACTTCGAAAAGCAGTACTAGTACCTCGTATCAACATTCACATTTTAGGGTAATGAACGTCCAACCTGTCCAAATCGTTCAATATATAACTCACAAGAAAGAAACTCGTGAGTATTTTACAGCAGAAGAATTTTGTGAAGCTAGACGACCAGGACAACCCCAAAGGTTGGAATACCCTATTTATGATAACCGCAATCGCACGACGTCGAACTAGTAGATAACGACAAATAAGGCTTGAACCCATAGGGAGCGGGGACAATACTAAAATCAATATATCTAATCAATTAATCAAGAACAATATTTTTGGATTTTTAGAATTATGAATAAAATAATAAAACAAACTAAACTAATAAAACAACTAAACAAAGAGAGTCGGTAACCAGGGTTTTTAGTATCCACCACTATTTCTATTTAATTAATGAAGTGAAACATAACTCCTGAATATTTATTTATTGTTCGTTCTATCGACATCACCTACTATATATATTAGAGTCGCAAATTCACTGAGACACCCTAAGCATGGCGCAACAAAAACTCTAAGCGTCATCATACGCCATCAAATTGCGTTAGCGAGAAAATTATATGAAACTAATTATAGGTTCACAAATAATGCCTGACTATTCTAAGCATACCCCATCAAAGGATTTAACCCAAACATGAAATATCAAATAAGTAGACAAATATATTTGCGATCCTATTAATTATGCGCAAAGGTTACTGTATTGTACTGAACCAGTAAAGGAACAACTAATTTTATCATTCGATCAATAAATAAAATCATGGAACTAATCTATTCAAATCATAATAGTTTTTTGTTATATAAATCAATTCTATTAACCTAAAACTCCATGTGGTTTCAACATAAAACCCTAGCTACAAAATCAATTAGAACATGGCAATGGCTTTCTCAAAACCCATTAAAAAAAATTAACAAAAAGTAGAGTGAAAGATTAAACCCTTATTTGTGCCTTTTCCACTTCTGGTTTTCTGTCCTCTTCTTGCTGTCTTGTTCTCTGCGCCTTCAAAACTCCAACCCCAGGAAATCCCAGCCGCCAACCTCCTCTCTGACTCCAAGAAAGCACAGAACCTCCAATCTACACCTATAGATTCTCAACGTCCAACATCTCCTTACTCTATCTAACCACCTTCTCTGCAGCCAAATATTCTTAATTTCGGTCGACCCAAAAGAGAAGCAGCACCTCCTCTTTATTTAGCCAACAGTCCGTCCACATACTTTCACTTATTTTCTTTAGTTTCTGGTCAGAATCTGACAACCGAGCCATTCTTGTTTTCACTTGTCCGACTTTCCTTTTCCGAAACTATAAGACAAGCTGAGTGGTGGTCGTAACACTTGACAAATGAGAATCCATCTAACTCTGCCAGTATGAGAGCTTGTGAATGCAATTTAGCATGAATGATCATTCACATCAATTACTGCCATTTTGCCAATTTATTTGTAACATCGGGTTTTTGGTGTATCGCCTATAAAAGCATGAGAAAAAAAGTATTAACATAAAATCAAGTACTGTTAAATATAAATGAGTTGGTAAAAATGTATAAATTAAGCGCCTATCACATATCAATTGCATTTTCCTGCACCGATTATTAGGAAAACACGTGGGATAGTAAGCAGAACCCTCTGGGCGTTATAAGCCGAACCACCCCGAGCCTTAATCCTTTACCTTTGACCAGTCTTTGACTTTAGGTACATTCTGCTAAGGTAACCTGAGCTTACCTATTTTAGTCGAACCATCATTTGCACGTGCACAATAAAAAAATGTTGAACTGGTATCATGAGGACCAATACAATGAATATCGACCTGAAATTCAAAATGGACATTATCCATACCATGACTATAGTGTAGATAGTACTTGGGACCACTACCAGCCTTCTGAAGGTTACGGTTCTTACCATAGTGATCCAAATTACTATTCGCACGCTCATTAGTCGTAGGAACGGGTAAATGAGCAATACTATAATGATCATAATGTGTGTTCTCCATCTTTTTAGGATTTAGTTAAGCAATTGCAATATAATAATTCTTATGATCAAAGTCTTTTTTTAGAAGATTCACTCAAGAAGTTGACTGAAAATTCACATAGGAGTTACATATTAATGAAGGAATTTTATGAAGAGTCACTTAGGTGTGCATTAGATTAGAATAAAAGACTTGCAGCTCTAAGTACCGCTCTCAGTGAAATTAATACACGTTTAGATAACATCGAAGAAGAAGAACAGTTAGCTGCTAATATTGTTCAAAATGAACTGATTTTCCAAAATAGTGTTTACAACTTTACCCTTGATTATAATGATGAATATTTACCTAATTTAGATGATGATGTTAGAATAGAAGACACTACTTATTTAGATAAGGTTCAATCATCTTCATATTATTATGATGATGAGAATACCATTAATGAGGAAATTGAAATCCGTAGTCATAATGATAAGAATTTTTTTACAACAATTGAGCTTCACGATAATAATGATGTTTATATTTCCAATCCCAATAATGTTGATGACTATTTGTCTATTCAAGAGGAGGCGCTGATGAGCACATTGAAGTATCCATGTGGCTAAGAGCCCTCACAACCCAGGGCTTTGAACCCTAAGTTGTGTGCTTTAGCGATGTTGAATCCTTTAAAAGAGAGGAATGGACTGAGATAGATGATTGAAGGAATGGCGTCAGCTAAAAAACTTAGGAGAGTGGGAATTGAAAGAAGGCTCAGAAAGGATTTAACTAGAGATACCATTGTTATAGTTGGTGAAATATTTCCTTGTTGTTATGAGGACGATGATGGTTTAAAGGAAATCCTGAGACTAGTGTTTTAGAGTACAATGATTCAAATACCATAGTCTCTAACAAAGATGATAGATTCATAGAGATTTTAAATATGAGTGAGGATACACCACCTGATTATAACCTAGAAGAAGCAACTGACCATTTTCAAGAATTCGACGATATAGAAATTAGGGAAATTGTGGCTAGTCTATCCAAGGACGCTGAAAATTCTAAGTTTAGGGGGATTATCATTCTCCCTGTGCTTTACCTTTGACTCTTAGAAAGATACCTCATTTGGGAATTGACATATGTGTCTCTACCATTTTACAAGATTATCTTTATACACATTTTCTCGAACCTAATCATATCCGAAATGAAATTCAGGTATTACAAACTCATCATCCAGTTGATGTGGTTTACCCAGGCCAATATACCATAATTTACTTTGTTGTCCCACCAAAATTTTATTTACCAAATGTGGGAACATATAAATTTCAAATGTGTCAGATATTAAATATTAGAGTGAAGTATAATTATTTTTGGAAATCTGAATTGACACATTTTCATGAGAATGACCACCACTTTCATATACTTCATTGTGGTCAACTTTGTGAGTCAAACTCGATTGACTTTAAGGATCCGCAATTATTTCAATTATTGTTATATGATTCGTAAATTGTGACTAATCCTTTCTTGGTCTGGAGGAAGACTTTAAACTTAGCAATTTATGGGAGGAAACCCATATGCTTTTGGTACACGGTGCTGGTAATATCTTTCTTTATCTCTTCTACTTTCTTTATTATTTTCTCTTTGTTCATGATTTCATTTATTTATCTTTAGAACATCTAGGACTATGTTCAATTTAAGTTTAGGGGTAAGGGAATAAAATTTAAAAAATTTAGTTGTGCCAAAAACTCCAAAATTTTAGAAACTTGTAAACAATTCAGGATGACACTAACCATTCTAAGTAGATGGAAATAAAATTCTTGTCTATATGAATTGGTGTGCCCAGCTAAATGGTCTATTCATAAAAGGACAAAGATCAAGTGTTAGAAATAACATAATAGTCGTCGCCATATTTCGGAGTCATCACCATCTCACGATCTGTTTTTATTTTTGCAACTTTTTGTGTTTCTCTAGGTGATTAGGTGGGGCACTAGTATCGCCTTGTTGCCGCCAGGATGAAGCAGAGTGAGTGATTGAGATCAAGCCCAATTATTTTAATTAAACTTGACCAATAAATCAAAAAAATATATATATATTAAAAAAATCGAGTATTGACACTTGGATAGCAATATGTATGTGTTCTCCCTGTCTTCGTCGCCTAAGCAAGTGTGGAACGCAGGATCCATGGGAACTATCATGTACTGAAAAGGAGCATGCACTTGGATTCAAATGATCCAATCATGTTGTTCATACATTCAAAAATAAAATAATATATATATATATGTTAAAAAAGATATTGTATATATTCAATAAATCGACCGTTGGGGACCTTGTATATACCAACTGAGTTGATATTAGAATTAGGATCCAGACCAGCGGGTGCGTATCTCAATCTATTAGGGTTCATCTTGGCACGATGTTCATAAAGATATTCTGGGAACACCGTTCATCTTAGTCAACATATGCACACTTCTATCTCCATATCCATTTTCTTAATATATTCATGTGATTGTGGTTCGTTAGATTCCCAGTATCGTGGTCTACTGTATGACTATCTGAGTAGAGCATTGTTTCATATATATGAATTTTAGTACGCTAGAGTGCAAACTCGTGTACAACAATTGGATTCATACATGGTGTTAATACCTAAAAATAACTTCTAGGCAAAACAATATACTGTAGAAGTACTTTCTATAGATTCGGAAATCAAAATCGTACAAAGCAAGCCTAAACCACGATAATAGCCATTCGGTCACAAGGAGAGAAAATGGGTTGATCTTAGGGGAGGGAAACAAAGAAAGTTGAAGGAATTTGTGTATTGAGTTGCGTGTAAAGATGTTGAACTATTGAGAAAATAACAGAGCTTGAGAAAATAATCAGCTTGTTGTGTCTTTCTGAAATGGGATAAGTAGCCTATTTATGACCATTAATAACACATATTTTCCTTGTAAAGTAGTGGAGGTAGTGGGTAGATGGAGCGATGGAGATTGTGGGGGAATGGTGTAACCATCCCACTTTGTCTTGGGAAGTTTCTGGAAACTTCTGGATCATTACTCCATCACCTCTTCAACCGCTTCAACCGCCACCACCACTTTGTAACTTCCTTGTCATGGGTGTTGCCACGCCACATGTTGCTGTAACCACCAGACCTAAACCCCATGAAGAATCTCCTCATGTAATTGTTTTGATTTATCGTAGAGTTAGTGGAGCTATGGATGTTTGTGCTAGCTATAATAATGTATATGAGTGCTACAAGCTTGACCTTGGTGTTGCTAGTACCTATCGATGTCATGGTTGTAGCCTAGGTGATGCTACAAGCATGAAACGTGAGGGGAAAGAGAAAAAATAGGGAAAAGGATGACGCTAGTGCTTAGGTTGACGCTGGTGTTAACGCTAGCGCTGTTTCTTGCAGCGCCAAGCTTGGCGCTGGTGCTAGCGCTAGCACTACTCGGGCATGTTTGGCGCGTTCTTTGTTAGCTTTGTTAGCTTTGTTGGCTTTTTCCTAGCCTTTTGGCACATGCGTGTTGTAATCATTAGTGTCGAGAGTGTGGCTAGGGTTCGCTAAGGCTGGCACTTGCTATTGCCATTGTTATTTCCTATGCACCACTAGCTTTGGCATCCGTTTAATGTCGTGGACATATTTATGGCTTGTTTAGGGTTTCTCAATTGTATGAGATTTTAATATTAGAATCATGCTTAACTTTTATGCATTGTATACATAACATATTCAAGAGATTCATCCATGGAAATTTGCAACTTGAGATAATGCTTGATGCGACTCTGCAATTAGATGGTATGCATCTAAATTTACATTTTCATTCAGATGTGATATGGCATTCATTCCGAATGTTTATAATTTTATAATCAGCGTATTCTGAACAATACAAATAATTTACAAGGATGCACATAAAATAACGAGGGTTTAGCCGGGTAAAGCCCTGAAATTTCTGCGGGAGCATATATATGCAAAATAGATACGAAGCTAATTTAGCCATGAGATGAATGTGTATTCTCAATTCTCTTGTGGAATGTAAGATAACAATATGTATTTATAATTCTGATGTCGTGTCAGAATTTTTTTACATATTTATCATGCTTCTGCAGCTGAGAAAAAGCAATATTACAATTTTCTCCTTTGTCAAAAATACACCGTCAACATTAAGTCACCTGCTTAGCGCGGAATGGGTAATGTTGTGTGGTAAACACTAGATGGTGGTCTGCCATACAAAATAAAGTATGACTTTTGTTGTTTAATGGTTAGATATTACTAGAAAAGTAGCAGTTGGCTAGCAAGTTTTGCTCTTTCTGCGATTGTACTCTTAGGTATTTGGAGCATTCTTCTTTTTCCGTAACAACAACGGGAAGGTATTTGGAACATTAGTTGGTGGTAGAGAGCGTTGGGGCAATGTTGTCGTCTGAAAACTGAGATGAGTGTGGAGGAAGTGATTCTTCCAGCAAACATGAAGATGAGTGTTAGCCGTGAACACGAAGATGAGTGAGGAGGCAGTAATTCTGCCATCAGACATGAAGATGAGTGTTATCCGTAAACACTAAGATGATTAGAACTTGAGAATTGATATTCAAGGAATTCAACCATGGAAGCTCTGCGACTTGAAGCAAGTTCATTCGTGACATGAAGTGCTTAAATTTTATGCAGTGCATATATAACATATTCAAGAGATTCAGCCGTTGAAGTTTGCAACTTGAGATAATGTTCGATGCAACTCTGCAATTAGATGGTATGCATCTAATTTAGCATTTTTTATTCAGAAATGGTATATCATCCATTCTAAATGTTCCGAAATTCTGTATAATCAGCGTATTCTGATTAATACAAATAGATTGCATGGATGCACAAGAAATAACGAGGGTTTAGCCGGGTATAGTCAGAGATCATCTGGACAGGTATAACAACCGTCGCCAGTGACGTTTTGATGACGTTATCGCTCTATACTAGTGGTCAATCCATCTAGGAGCTTGAGATTTGTTTAAACAAAGCTGTATAGGTATGTAAATACTATGGATATTGACATAAGAAAATTTTGGGAATTCTCTTACGGAATTCTGAAGTTTAATGTCTCAGGGACCGGGGTCAGAGACGTAATATTTTACTATTCTAAATGAAAATAACAAGGCTTTAGTTGTTAGATATTACCAGAGATATTGCAGTAGGCTTGAACTTTGAATATTGTCACGTTGATGGATCTGCAAGTCAGGGATGATTGGAAGGGATGTGTAGAGACACAATTTCATTATCAGGAATGCAGCATTAATAGTCCAGGTTTGTGAGTACAAGTACTTAAGCTCACTTGGTCGGCCAAGCAAGAGAGTAGGCCACAGCTGGGAGGACAAGCAAAGGGTCTTGACTTAGGCAGACAAATGAGAGATTCTGTATGGACGGACAAGTGAGAAACCATCTCTTTGTCAGACTTGGTAATTCCGTGGAATAGTTGCTTTTATTCTTTTCTTTGTTAGCATTGTGTGCTCTTGGGAGGATGAATTTGACTCCGTTGTTTGTCTCCAGTTGGCAGTCTAGTATTGTTGAAGTAAATATAAGCAGAGGTGTATTCTCACTCTTGTTAGGATGATGCGAGTGGGAGATATTGTTACAATGACCGTTGTTGATCAAATACTCTCGTCGAAGGAGGTGATTGCGTTAAATTTATAAAACTAAAGAAGCCTTCAATCCCCGGGTGTAGCTACTTTGGCCTGCTACTAGACGAGGGATGACTTGATAGTATCGCCATCAGTTCATGCCTCTAAGGTATGATTAGTGTCACGGCCCACCCATTTTCCCACATATTGGGTTGGCCCATGACAAGAGTCTAGGTCCATTGGAAGGACCTAGAAGATTAGGGAAGTCCACAACATACTAGAATGTTCTTGTATATATAATATTTTATTGTATATTCATGATAGTGGTAGAATACTCTAGAAGATGATGATTCTAGAACATATTCTAGAATCCTCCATTGTACACTATATAAGATGGGGAGCTCATTTGCTCAAATGATCCACCAACAAGATTTCTAAGCATTGTAATACTCCCTCTCTTCAATAAACAAATACTCTCCCACTTAAAATCTCTAAGTCTCTTATCTCTTTGAGTTCTTTTAGGCTTACTTGAAGAATTCAAGTGCCGCACGGTCTAGTCTAAAATCTTAGCCCGTGACAGTTGGTATCAGAGCAAAGCTTAAGACTCAAGAATGGCTGACATTAATAGCAACAACACCATGGAGAAAGGTGTCGATGGCCAAGCCAAGAAAAGGGGCAAGTCCAAGGATACGCAAACAAGTCTTGAGGCACGAATGACACGTATGGAAAAGCGAGTGAGCGACTTCCTTATACGCACCGAAGAAGAGTTCCTAACAAGGGAGACTCTTGAAGGGTGGAATGATACATTTGAGGAGGCCATAAGCAAGGCGGTGGATGGTATCAAAATGGACGTAGAAGCTCGGATCCAAGACGCGATGGATGATAGCGTGGAGGAGGTGAAGGCCAAATTGCTGTCAGTTGAGCAAGAGCTAGAAGCGGTGAAAGGAGAATTGGGTATTGTGCAAAAGGGAAGCCATCAACCAATCCATACACGAGGGGCCAAGCAGACTCTCAAGAGAGGATGCTCCCAAGCCAACACCGTATAATGGATAAAGAGACGCGAAGGAGATTGACACTTTCATATGGAGTTGTGAAAGGTATTTCGAGCATCTCGAAATGGAGGAGGATTCAAGGAAGATAAAAAGAGCCACATTGTTTCTCACGGAGAACGCTTTGGCATGGTGGAGACTTCGAAGCCAGGAAATTCAGCAAGGTATGGCTACTATCACTACTTGGTCAGATTTTAAAGCCGATCTTAAGAAATACTTCTACCCGGAGAATGCGGCTTATGAAGCAAGAGCGAAGTTGAATTACCTTCGTCAAACGGGTACAACCAAAGAGTATACCGAGACGTATACAAACTTGCTACTAGAGATACCCAATTTATCTGAAGAAGAGAAGCTCTTCAACTTCTTGTGCGGAGCAAAGCCATGGGTGAAGCAAGAGCTAGATAGTCGTCGCGTTCAAAATCTGACCGAAGCAATAGCCGTAGCCGATACCCTGATCGAAAGGCCAAGCTTTGAAGAAAGAACGAAGACTTCAAGGAGTACAAGCTCCGAAGAAAGAAGAACCTCGAGGGGCCACCATGCCAAAGGTGGGGAAGCAAGAGAAGATAGAGACAAGCATGCCCCAAAGAAATATCTTTCGTGGAAGGACAGAGCGTCCGAACACAAAGACAAAGGTAAGCCCTCTTTCTCTTGCTTCTTATGTGAAGGGGATCACAAAGTCCGCGATTGCCCGAAGAAGGTTAAGCTTACCGCGTTGATGGAGGATAGCGGATCCGAAGAGGAGCGAGACTCCGTGGTGAGTTCGCTCCGAAAGCTAAACAGTGTCCAAGATAAGATGGAAAAGTCTAAAAGCAAGGACAAGACGCTTATGTTCGTAAACGTCCAAGTGAATGGGAAAACCTCCCGCGCCTTAGTAGATACAGGTGCTACGCACAACTTCGTGTCGAAGAAAGAAGCATTGCGGCTAGGCATGAAGTTTGCTAAAGGAGGAGGCACCGTGAAAGCAGTAAACTCGGATGCAAAGCCACTAGAAGGCGTGGCGCGTGGCGTAGAAATGCATCTTGACCGGTGGGCTGGACCGGTCGACTTCTCGGTGATCCCCATGGACGACTTCGACATGGTATTGGGCATGAAATTCATGTGCGCACAACAGGCCATTCCCATGCCACCTTTCGACTCCTTGTGCATACTCGGAGACAAATCAGCTCACCTTATACCGGTGACTAAAGAGAAGAAGAAGACCACGTTGCTGTCGGCATTGCAACTATCCAAAGGGTTCAAGAAAGGCGAAGCGACCTTCATAGCAACGATGAATGAGGAGAATCCAACTACCCAAGAGGAAGAAGTCCCAAAGGCCATAACAAAGGTTCTCGAAGAGTTCGGGGACGTGATGCCAAAGGAGCTTCCCAAGAAGTTGCCGCCACGAAGGGAGATCGATCATGCGATCGAGCTTGAGCCAGGCGCTAAGCCTCCCGCAAAAGCACCCTATCGTATGTCTCCACCAGAGTTGGCTGAGTTAAAGAAGCAACTCAAAGACTTGCTGGATGCGGGATACATCCAGCCATCAAAGGCACCATACGGAGCGCCGGTGCTGTTCCAGAAGAAGAAGGATGGAGCAATGAGGTTGTGCATCGACTACCGGGCTCTCAACAAGGTGACCATAAAGAACAAGTATCCAATACCGCTCATCGCAGACTTGTTCGATCAACTAGGAGGAGCGAGGTACTTCTCAAAGTTGGATTTACGGTCGGGGTACTACCAAGTGAGGATCGCGGAAGGCGACGAGCCAAAGACGGCATGTGTCACAAGGTATGGAGCTTACGAATTCCTTGTTATGCCTTTCGGCCTAACTAATGCTCCCGCTACTTTTTGTACCTTAATGAACAAGATATTTCACCCATACTTGGACAAGTTTGTGGTGGTCTATCTTGATGATATAGTGATCTATAACAAGACATTGGAGGAGCACGAGAGCCACTTGCGGACTATTTTCCAAGCACTAAAGGAAAACGATCTATACGTGAAGAAAGAGAAGTGCTCCTTCGCCCAAGAGGAAGTCTCCTTCCTAAGTCACAAGATCAGTAGCGGAAAGCTTATGATGGAAGATGCCAAAGTCCGCGCAATCCAAGATTGGACAGCCCCTACCAAAGTGCCGGAGTTGCGATCGTTCCTAGGCCTCATCAACTACTACCGAAGATTTATCCTAGGATACTCGAGGAAGGCAGCCCCGTTGACAGACTTGTTGAAGAAAGGGCGAGCTTGGGAGTGGACGACCCGATGCCAAGAAGCATTCAAGGAGCTAAAACAGGCGGTGGTCGAAGAGCCAGTCTTGCAGCTACCCAACCCAAGTCTCTCATTCGAGGTGCACACAGACGCTTCGGACTTTGCAATAGGAGGAGTATTAATGCAAGATGGACAACCTATTGCGTTCGAAAGTCGCAAGCTGAACGATACCGAGAAGAGGTACACCGTTCAAGAGAAGGAGATGACGGCGGTAGTTCATTGCTTGCGAGTATGGAGACACTACCTTCTCGGATCAAGGTTCATAGTCAAGATGGACAACGTAGCAACGAGCTACTTCTAAACGCAAAAGAAGTTAATCCCGAAGCAAGCCAGGTGGCAAGACTTCCTTGCGGAATTCGACTATGATCTCGAGTACCAGCCGGGCAAAGGAAACGTGATCGCGGATGCACTTAGCCAAAAAACAGAGTTCGCCAATCTCACGCAGGCTAGCAGCACATTAATGGACCGTGTGAAGGAAGGGTTGAGCAAAGATCCAACGACGAAGAGTTTGGTAGAGTTCACCAAAGCCGGCAAGACGAAGAAGTTTTGGATCGATGATGACCTACTGTTCACCACGGGGAGAAGGGTCTATGTGCCGCGGTGGGACTACTTACGGAGAGACATTATCAAGCAGTGCCATGATTCGCGGTGGGCAGGTCACCCCGGCAATCACCGCACACTAGCCCTTGTGCATGAGAAGTTCTTCTGGCCACAACTCTGCAACGACATAGAGGCCTATGTACGGACATGTCTTGTGTGCCAGCAAGACAAGATTGTGCAAAAGCATGCTTACCCAAGTTGGATGGGTTTGGCACAATTATGGTGGTGGTGGACAGGTTCACCAAGTATGCGACATTCGCAGCAGCCACACCCGGATGCACAACAGAGGAGGCGGCCAAGCTCTTCTTCAAAAATGTGGTGAAGTATTGGGGAGTTCCAAAGAACATTGTGAGCGATCGAGACGTTCGCTTCACGGGAAAATTCTGGACGGAGCTCTTCAAGCTGATGGGTACCGAGATGAACTTCTCAACAAGCTTCCACCCTCAATCCGATGGGCAAACCGAGCGGGTGAATGCTTTGTTGGAGCTTTACATTAGGCACTATGTTAGTGCTAATTAGCTAGATTGGTCTAGGTTGCTCGATATAGCTCAATTTTCCTACAACTTACAACGTTCGGAGTCTACAGGGAAGATCCCATTTGAGCTTGCAACCGGACAACAACCCTTGATGCCAAGTACCTTGGCCAATTCTTATACAGGTGCTAGCCCCGGAGCATACAAGACCACAAAGGATTGGCAGCAACAAAGGGACTTAGCACACACCCAATTGATAAAAGCGGCCAAGAAGATGAAAAAGTGGGCCGATAGGAAGAGGTGACATGTGGAGTTCCAAGTTGGCGATATGGTATTTGTCAAGCTTTTTCCCCAACAATTCAAGTACACCCGGCCTCTACACAAAGGCTTACTACGCAAGTACGAAGGGCCGTTCGAAGTACTAGCCAAAGTGGGCAAAGCTTCTTACCGTGTGGAGCTTTCATCAAAGATGAAAATCCGTCTCGTCTTCCACGTTAGAAACTTAAAGCCATTCAACAAAGACGAGGAAGACGAGAGTTGGGGAGTATCAAGCCGCGCACCACCCATGATTGCAACTTCCTTCAACAAAGCTGTAGACGAGATATTAGCCGAACGTATTGTTCGAAGGAAGGGTGTGCGCCTTGCAAAGAATACTTAGTGAAATGGAAAGATGCATCCATACAAGAAGGAACATGGGAGCCCGAAACGTCTCTCTGGCAGTTCAAGGATGCGATCAACCAGTTTCACAACCAAGCCGCGACGAGGACGTCGCGAGAATAGGTGGGGGAGAATGTCACGGCCCACCCATTTTCCCACATATTGGGTTGGCCCATGACAAGAGTCTAGGTCCATTGGAAGGACCTAGAAGATTAGGGAAGTCCACAACATACTAGAATGTTCTTGTATATATAATATTTTATTGTATATTCATGATAGTGGTAGAATACTCTAGAAGATGATGATTCTAGAACATATTCTAGAATCCTCCATTGTGCACTAGATAAGGTGGGGAGCTCATTTGCTCAAATGATCCACCAACAAGCTTTCTAAGCATTGTAATACTCTCTCTCTTCAATAAACAAATACTCTCCCACTTAAAATATCTAAGTCTCTTATCTCTTTGAGTTCTTTTAGGCTTACTTGAAGAGTTCAAGTGCCGCACGGTTTAGTCTAAAATCTTAGCCCGTGACATTAGGCAAGGGAAACCAAGGAGGTTGATATCTCCTATTGTTGTCTTTGTCGCGCCAAGGCTAGAACAAGAACTTGAATTGAAGTCGGAGCCCTTGCTGGTGCCTGGGATGCTGAATCGCAACTGGGACATTTTTGTGAGCATTGAATGAAATTGCATTTTATTCTGACCCCTCAGCTCATAAGCTTGTTTTACCTTTTGGATGTGATAATGGCATGCTTGGAATGTTCATATAGGCGAAGTCATCTGGAGACGCCAAGGATAAAGGGTATGAGGTGGGAAGTGTTCTCTTTCCGACGTAGTGCTACATGTATCTTTAAAGACTATGTTCCCAGAGACGTCTCTTAAGCTATCCTTTGAATCCTTGATTGTTGTAGGGGATGGGATGCAGTGAGCAGTCCCAAATCGCAATCTTCTTTAGTTGATGAAGTTGTATTCTATAGAGTAGGCTTGGGATGCGCCTCAGCTTTGTCAGAGGGTGCAGGCGCCTATCAGATTTAATAATATAGTTGGGAGAAGATACCTTTGTGTCATGTCTTTGGAGAGTAAAGGGCCTTGTCAAGGTTGTGACTCTTTGGTTGACCGTCTCTTATAGGATGGAGAGGTTCTTGACATCGAGGAGATCTTGTGCAAATATTTACTCCCCAAGTGTGGTTCTTGTGATCCTTCAGATGCAGTTGTTGCAGATGATGCTTCAAGTGGTGTTGTTGCGTAGGATACCAATGTGATGAAAACTGCGCCAATTAAGTATCCAAACAAGGGAACTGACTTTGAATTTGAGTTTGAGTTTGACAAGACTCGACTCTTAGAGGAAGATGAGACGGTTAAGCTTGTTATTGAACGACTTTGTCGTCATATGAGAGCTATTCAGGAGAACTTGAAGGAAGTAGGTGGGTCTTCAGCTTAGCAGCGATTACCAAGGCTGGAGATGATGCTGAAAGACTATCATGAGAGTTGAGGCTTTCCACTGAAGCCCTTTCACAAGTGGAGAGATCATGTGCTGATGGTGCTTAACCAGTTTTCAGAGATTTTTCTAATTAGTAAGCTTTGAGGTTTTTTATGTGTTTATGAGATATCCAAATTTTCTGTGGTTTTATTTTGGGATTTTGAGTAGGTATATTTTGAATGGTTGTAAAGGATTTTCTAGAGAGAGAAATAATATTTTGTTTAATGAATTGAAATCTTAAGCATGAATGCAAGATATTGCAAACATTTTAGAGGAATTACAAACGTTACATAACAACATGAAATATTGCTAGGGGTAGTGAGGTGACTAAAATAACTTTAATGATCATATGTGAGTTTTTTTCCAGGAGAGACAGTAGCTTTCTCGATTGTGTCTCTGACATGGAAGGGGATGGGTTTTGGTATCTCAGGTTCATGACATATTTTTAAGATGATTGGGTTATTAGTTTTAATATTCTCAGTAGAGACAACCCTATCCATTTGATAAACTTTTGAAAATGATCGTCTTCCTCTTTAAACCGTCAAATCATGGTGGGATTGACAGTCGTGTCAAGTCCCCAATACTTGATGAGACGCGGGACAACTAGTTATAAAGAGAGTTGTTAAAAAAGACTTATTTGTAGGCGAAATCCACTAGTGTACAACATCATCTTTCCTCTATGCAGTTGTTTAGAGTCCATATCCGTTGCTTGGTGATGTTCTGAAGATAAGCAATCTTTAGAGACTGTTTTCTTGTTGACGCATACAGGTGGGTCCCTTGGTGACGATTCTGTAGAGATACGTCAAGTCTTGCCTTGTTGTTGTGGATCCACGGATGTCCCAGAATCATGTCGTAATAAGAATCTACATGATTGCTACTAGTGAATTGGTGGTGGTGGTAGTGGTTTTTTCTAGACCTTTATGAATGACGAAGTTTGATCATTGTATCCCTGGTTTCTTTCTTTAAATGGGGATCTCGTCATCGTGTGGAATGTTGATTCTGGAATACGCAACTTACTCTACTTAAGGACTTCGTGTCTAGTGAGCCTTCTGATGTACGCAGTGATCCTTCTGAGAAGGAATTAACATCTCGGACGAACTTGAAAATTACTTCTAGAGCGAGGCGTGACTTGATCATCAACTTGACACAGGTATCTCAAATCATCTTTAGTTTAATCATCATCCTTTATTTAGTAACTAAACGCTTAATTTGTTTCATGTAGTCATGGTACCCAGAATGCCCTGTGTTCGAACGCCGTTCCTCAGTCTGGGGAGAAGAATCCATGGGTAATCATGCCTGGAGGTGGAGACCGTCCCTGGAAGAAGGTAAGCGTCTTGCATTTTCTCTTACTCTTATTTTTTGTATGAAGTATAACTATACCTTGTCCTGACAAGCACCTTTGCATAGTCTGGGAGCATAACTCATCAAGGTACCTCGGGTATTCAACCTTTTAAGTTTAGTGTCCTGGCTGTTTTGGTGTTTCATCTCCCTATTTAGTAGGCATAACTTTTGGAGATTTATGAATTGTAGAATTTTACGTCTTGTTGAACTTGATGAATTCTTACTCTTATAAATAATCGTCGTTCTCAGATGACTATCAACACGGATACCCTGGTGTCATAAAACACTATTGTGGCTGGAAGTACTAAGAAAGAAGGCCAAGGTGACAATGGACCTGAAAAATACTTCCATACTGAAGAAATTGAAGAATCCGAAACTAAAACGAAAGACTTGATGGTGAGTCGCATTATGAAGTGCTTTCTGCTTCTGACGGCTTGTTACAGCTCCAATTAAGTTTAATCCATTATTTTAGAATCATAATGACATGATTATAGCTCTTAGACCCCCAAATGTGTAGAACCATACGTAATTTCATGAAGAATTTTGGCGATTTCCATCGTCAGAAATATTCAAATTCAGGTCCTGTTGCTGGCTGTAGAATCTTCGTTCGAAGTAGGAATGAGGTGGTTGATGATAGACACGTTTCTGTGTCTTATTTAATCTCAATTTGTATATTGCTAGAACTCATTTGTGTATTTATATTGTGATTTTATTATGTTTGTAGGTATTTTTGGAATAATAAACATTTGGGAAAAATTGGCTCAAAAGTTATAAAGGCACCCGCACAGTGGATAGGGGCACCCCCTTCTTCTTCACGGTTCAAACAACGTTTTGGCAGGAAAAAGAATTTAAAAATTTCAGAATTTCTGGATTCAATTTGGGGGAGATTCAATCACTGAATTTTGTTTGGATGGACTTGTTAGGGCTAAACAAAGTTGTTGTGGGTGTTGAATCAATCGAAACAGAGCCAAATTGTCGAGTTGGAGTAAAACAGGGGAAACAAATTATTCTCGAGATTTTCTTATGCATTTTGGGAAGCTTGTGTGTGGTTGCTGCATGGTTAACATCATCTGAGACGTGAAACCAACATGTTGGAGTGTGTAAGCCACCACAGAAGCGTGATAGAGAGAATCAAGGACATAATTCCCGAATTTGGAAAGAAAATAATATGAGAATACTTGGCATTTACTCAAAGATTTCAGGTCTATTAGGGTATAAAGAGGAGTTTCGGGTGTCACAAAAGGGGAAGAGAGTCTTGGGAGATCTTAAGAGGAAAATAGAGCACTAAAATTCAATCCAGAAATCTTGTTACTGCTGCTGCATGAAGAACACATAATAGGCAACATAATCTTCAACCAATCAGCCATAATTTCTTCATCGGTTTGCAACGTATATTGTTGCATCTGCAACGTTTATCATAAGTTGTAACAGTTTCTTCAACCCGTTTGCAACGTATATTGTCGCATCTGCAACATTTATCTTCAGCCCCTCTGTAACAGTTAGTCTGTAACATCTATAAACGTTGCAAACTCACTATTTTCTTTGTTTTTCTCCATTTTAATCATTTTTAAACGTTTTTTGAGCCATGAACCATAATTTTGAGCAAGTGATTAATATGAGGAGCTAAACGCCATCTCTGAGGCGATGCAGGAAGCTATTTTTCCATAAATTATATGGTAATATTTATTTAATTAATTTATGCAATTCTTTTATGATTATTTGCCTTGGTTAAAAATTGATTTAATGATTTTTGTTATGCAATTGTGATTCCGTTAGATGGTACATGCTTGACCTAGGTTTTAGATATTACATGCTTTTGTTATACAATTGTTGTTTTAAAAATCTACTTGTTGCAATATTTTAGAATCAAATTAAACGTAAGAATTGCATAATTATAATTATTGAATTAAATCACTTTAAAATTTGGAAAATAGTGGAATCTTAGCCTCAGTTTACTCTCAATTTTGTTATAAATTTTATTGGAGTTTTGCTATTTTTAGTCTTAGAAATTAGGTTTAAAAATAAATCTTCACAAGTCTTGAACGAACTTTTATTTACCACAACTACAAAACCATCAATTTTTGGCGCCGCAGACGCGGACTTGTTTTAGATTTGTTTTTTTAAGGTCAATTAGTTTAGTTAGATTTTTATTTTATTTTTTATTTTTATTTGTTATATTTTACGTTTTTGGGTATTTTCTTTGTATTAAAAGTTTGGATCAAAAAAAAATTGGAGCTAAAGATTATATTGATTGATTAAAGACTTGGAGTCAAAGACAAAACGAAAAGAACGGAAAAAAAAGACAAGTTTTTTTTATTTTTTGATAGTTTTAAAAAAAAAAAAATTGGTTTTTTATTTTTCTTTTTAGAAAACTGTATTAGACAATTTTTATTATTTTTGTAATTATTTTAGGTATTTTTTTGTATTTTTCTTATTTTAGGACTTTGGACTTTGAACTTTTGAACTTTATTATTATTTTAAACCATACAGAAGGGTATTTAAAGATAAAATGCAACAGGGAAGGACGACAATTACGATATTGTCACGGCCCCTCGGGTTCGTACACTGACACATGAGTCGTTGGCCCGAGTCGACTCCAACCGATTCATCCCCCGTCTGGTACGGGAGGTAAGACTCGATCAACCCATGAATCCCCTGCAAGTGGATTTACTGTATTCCTTCATATGCATATATGTTGAGAAATTGAATACGGATTTATTTTTTAGTAAATGAAAGGATTGGCCATATAAGATAAGGACTCGTATTTCATCACCGTTTCCTTCTTTACCTCCTTAGGAACACGTTACCTAGCGTGAACCTAATCCTTAAAATTTGACTAGAAAGAAGACAAATAGGGTATCGAGCTTATTGGAAAATTATTCAAAATGACTGTATTGGTTACTTTGTTAGCCTAACTTAAAGTTCAGGAAGATTATTTTAAGTTGATTAGAGCCGCCTTCTAACCCAAGGAAAAGTTTCCAAAGAGGCAGGGTTATCAAAGCTCCTTAGAGCGTATCCTGTTTCTATTCGACTTAACCTAATTCGGATCGTTCTGAGAGATTCGCTAAAACTGTAACTAGTTGCCTTGTGGAAGAATAGAAGCTGGTCTAGAAACAATCTAAGTGGAGCCATCATGCTTTTTGTTTGCTAGATTCAATAGGTTTGATTTAGTTGAGTAGTCCTTGTTTGTGTTTGTTTAGAATTCCCTTCTAATTAGGAGTTATTTAATTGCATGCCCAGGCTGCCTAAAGTCTTGAGTGAGCATGCCTGGAGAAGAGATTCTATTGGTCATTTGATCAGTGACTAGAATAGAAACTCTGTTTTTGAAATTACGAATTTAGGAAACCCTTCTTTTGAGAGCCCGATTTTTGGAAACTTTAGTTTTGAGAATTTGTCTCTTAGTGAGGAAGTTATTCCTAATTTTCCAGTTGTGCCAGAAATGGAAACCTTAAAAGATTTGTTGAATCCCACTAGGATTTCTCGTCCATCATGTATCAAGTTAGCTGAAACTCAAGCAAACTATGAGTTAAAACCTGGGACCATACAGATGTTCCCAATCTTCTTAGGAAAGGAGAATGAAAACCCTTACTTTCACATTAGGAATTTTGAAGAAATATGTAGTACCCTAAGAATTCACAACATGTCTGATGAAGCTTTGAAACTTAGGTTATTTCCTTTTTTCCTGAGAGATAAAGCAAAATCTTGGTTATATAGTTTGCCATCTGAATCCATTGGGACATATGAACAACTTACCACTGTCTTTTTTATCTAAATTTTCCCTAGGCACAAAATATCATCTATTAGGCAGGAGATTTCCACATTTGTGCAGCAAAAGGGAGAATCTTTGTATAGGTATTTGGAAAGGTTCAAGGATTTATTAATACAATGTCCCCAACACGGTATAGAAAAGGTTAGACTAGTCCAGATCCTTTATGAAGGGCTAGATTATCCAACAACGACCATGGTTCAGTCATTGTGTACAGGAAGTTTTGATAGTAAAACTGTTGATGAGGCAATGACATTTTTGAATGAAATTGCCGAAAAGATCCAGCAATGGGAATGTAGTAAGGAACCCCAGAGAAACTTTTTACTGAGCAGAGGTAATGTCAATAGGGTAGATGAAATTCTTGAATCAGATGCCAAAATTGCATCTATAGCAAAAAGGTTAGAAGCCTTAGAATTAAGTCAATCTAGTTGTGGAATAGAGCCCAAGTCATTTTGGAAAGGACAGACTGTTGAAGAGCAAGCTCATGCTCTTTACAATAACACTAGATATGATAACCGTCAGAAGTTTGACCCATATTCAGAAACCTATAACCTGGGTTGGAGAAATCATCTAAACCTTTCTTGGTCTAAGGGCCAAAATCAAGGTCAGTCTAGTAACCCTTAGGTTCCCCCAGGGTTGGTTATACTAAGAATCCTTTTGGACCAGGACAATTTCAGAATCTATTAGAAAAGACGGTCCTGAGTTTAGCACAATTTTCAGCAGTTTGTCAATCAAAGTTTACGAGAAAATCAAAAGATTATTCAGGCTAACAGTCAGGCAATTTCCAATTTATAAAATCAGGTTGGTCAAATCGCTGAGTCTTTGAGAGAAAGAGAAAAAGGCAAGTTCCCTAGTCAACCACAACCCAACCCTAGAGGAGTTCATGAGTTATCTTCTGGTAATAAATCATCAAATTATGTGAATTCAATTAAAACCATTAGGAGTGGTAGAGTGGTAGATAACAAGGTAACCATGCCCGATAGTGAACATGCTGTAGTTCACCCTTCTGAGCCTGTAGTTGAAGAGACTGATAAAGTCTCTAAAGAGTTCAGTGTGGTTCTCGCTGAGCCCGATTTTGTGCCCAAAGCCCCATTCCCACAACTTCTAATACCAACTAGGAATGAATCCAACTTTAATGATATATTGGATATTTTTAAGCATGTTAACATCAATCTTCCTTTATTAGATGCAATTAGGCAGATTCCTCCTTATGCCAAGTTCCTTAAGGATCTTTGTACGCGAAAGCGAAAGCTTAGCGCACAGAAATAAGCATTTATAGCTAGTCATGTGAGTTTAATTATCCAGAACAACACAACTCCTAAGTACAAAGACCCAGGTTCCCCTACTATTTCTTGCACAATAGGTAACTACCGTGTTGAGAAAGCGTTACTTGACTTAGGAGCTAGTGTAAACTTACTTCTGTATCATGTGTACCTCCAGCTAGGACTTGGTGACATAAAACCTACCCAGATAACACTTCAGTTAGCTGATAGGTCTGTAAAAATTCCTCGTGGTATTTTTGAAGATGTTCTTATTGAGGTCGATAGGTTTATTATCCTGTGGATTTTGTTCCCCTAGATACCCAACCTTTTCCTGACCCAGAAAACCAGATACCTGTGACATTAGGTCGCCCATTTTTAGCTACATCTAATATGATCATTAACTGTCGAAATGGTATTATGAATTTATCTTTTGGTAATATGACTATTGAGATGAATATTTTCCATATTAGTAAGCAACCCCCTGAGCTAGATGACACGTGCATTTAAGAGGTGAACATGATAGGAACATTAGTTCAGGAGTCATTACCAAACATCTTATCTGAAGATACATTAGAGAGTTGTTTAACCCATTTTGGCTTATATTTCGACGATGTTAGTACCAATGATCAAGTGAATGCTCTGTTAGATTCTACCCCTGTGTTAGATACTAATAGATGGAAATCTAAGTTTGAACCACTACCAATTTCTACTCAACCTTAATTCCTTCGTTAGAAGAGCCTCCTAAGTTGGACCTCAAACCATTACCAGATACTCTGAAATATGTTGTTTTAGGCCCATTTGAGACTTTGCCTGTAATTGTATCATCCGACTTGGATAGTGATTAGAAAAGTAGGCTAGTGACCGTACTTCAAGACAACAAGGAATCTTTATGGTGGACCTTAGCATACATTAATGGTATAAGTTCTATTGTTTGTATGCATCAGATTCATTAGAGGATGACACCAAACCTTCTAGGGAGATGCAACGTTGACTGAACCCTAACATGAAAGAAGTAGTTCGAACCGAGGTGCTTAAGTTGTTAGATGCGGGTATTATCTACCCCATTTCAGACAATAAGTGGGTCACCCCGTTCAGGTTGTTCCCAAGAAATCAGGTATCACTGTAGTCCAGAATGAAAACAATGAGTTAATCCCAACCCGAGTGACCACGGGGTGGCGTGTTTGTATTGACTATAGAAAATTAAACAAGGTCACAAGGAAGGACCACTTTCCCCTTCCTTTCATCGACCAAATGCTAGAGCGATTATCTGGACATAGTCATTATTGCTTGTTAGATGGCTACTCTGGTTATAATCAAATTTTTATTTCCCAAGAAGACCAAGAGAAAACTACTTTTACTTGTCCCTTTGGTACCTTTGCGTATAGACGCATGCCTTTCGGGTTGTGTAATGCACCCGCTACTTCAACGCTGCATGATGATCATATTTTCTGACATGGTAGAACGGTTTTTAGAGGTCTTTATGGATGATTTTTTAGTGTTTGGTTCATCTTTTGATGAGTGCTTGCATCATTTAACATTAGTGTTGACCAGATGTAAGGAAAAGAATTTAGTGCTTAATTGGGAGAAATTTCATTTCATGGTTCGATCAAGAATTGTTTTAGGGCATATCGTGTCTTCTAAGGGTATACAGGTAGACAAATCCAAAGTTGACCTTATTAAGAATTTACAGGTTCCCAAAACAGTAAGACATATTAGGTCATTCTTAGGGCATGCAGGTTTTTATCGTCGATTCATTAAGGGTTTTAGCTTGATTTCTAGACCTCTTTGGAATTTGCTTACAAAAGATATTAAGTTTGTCTTTGATGACGCTTGTTTAGAGGATTTTGAGAAGCTTAAGACTTTACTCACTACCGCCCCGATAGTCCAGGCACCTAACTAGAACCTACCCTTTGAAATCATGTGTGATGCTTCAGATTATGCTATTGGTGTTGTGCTAGGTCAACGAGAAAACAAATTACTTCATGTGATTTACTATGCTAGCAAAACTCTGAATGATGCCCAAATGAACTACACCACCACAGAAAAGGAATTGTTAGCCATTGTTTTTGCCTTAGAAAAGTTTAGATCCTATCTCTTAGGTTCTAAGGTCATAGTCTTTACTGATCATGCTGCTTTGAGGTATCTTCTGTCCAAGAAGGATACTAAACCTAGATTGATTAGATGGATCCTTTTGTTACAAGAATTTTCTCTAGAAGTTAGAGACAAAAAGGGTGCAGAAAATGTAGTAGTGGACCACTTGTCTAGGCTTGTTTTTGATTTCCCTAATGATTCCCCTCATGTGAGGGATAGTTTTCCTGATGAACAATTTTTCCTTGTTTCTCGATTACCTTGGTATGCGAATATAATGAACTATCTTGTTACTGGTCGAATGCCCCAACATTGGGGTAAACAAAATCGTTTTATGCCTTTGAACCATATTCTAGTTATTGAGGTTTTTGATGTGTGGGGCATTGATTTTATGGGTCCTTTTCCTAATTCTTTTGGTTATTTTTACATCCTGTCGTTGTAGACTATGTGTCTAAGTGGGTTGAGGCGGTTTCATGTAGAACAAATGACCATAAGGTTGTGGTCCAGTTTTTGAATGATAACATATTTACACGTTTTGGTACACCGCGAGCTATAATTAGTGATGGAGGGTCGCACTTTTGTAATCGACCATTTAGGCTTTTGATGAAAAAATATGGTATTACCCACAAAGTAGCTACCCCATATCACCCACAGACTAGTGGTCAAGTAGAGGTTTCCAACAGGGAGATAAAACGTATTTAAAAAAAAACAGTTAATCCTAATCGGAAAGACTGGTCATTGAGGCTTACTGATGCCTTATGGGCTTACCGTACTACATTTAAGACCCCCATTGGAATGTCACCTTATCGTCTAGTTTTTGGCAAGGAATGTCACCTGCCCGTCGAGATAGAGCATAGAGCATATTGGGATGTAAAGCAACTTAATTTTTCGCTTGAAAAGGCAGGAGCTCACAGGAAGCTCCAACTCAATGAGTTGGACGAGATTCGTAGAGATGCATACGATAGTGCTAAGGAGTATAAGAACAAAATGAAACTTGTGCATGATAGAAATATTTTAAGAAGTCATTTTCTCCAGGTCAAAAAGTTCTTCTGTATGATACCCGTTTGCATCTATTCCCTGGGAAGTTACGCTCTCGGTGGACGAGTCCTTTTATAGTTCTCACTGTTTTTCCTCATGGTGCTATTGAGATTGAGACACTGGATGGTAGTAGTTCTTCAAAGGTTAACGGTCAGAAACTGAAACCCTTTTTAAAGACTTTGTGCAGGTGATGTTGATGAGGTCCCTCTAGAGGACCCTGCTTACCTTGATTGACCATCAAGGATGTTGTTGTACATTAGTAAGTTTTTGTATGTTTTTGTTTTTATTTTTTCTGTCTTATTCTCCAAAAAGGATTGTTATGCTTCACCGAGGTACTATCTTTTCTGACTTACCTCTTTATTCCTCTAGTTACCTATATTTTTGGTATTGCACTTCAATTTGAAACATTGAGGACAATGTTAGGTTTAAGTTTGGGGGTAAGGGAGAAACTTTTAGTTAAAATAATAAAACTCCAAACTTTAGAAACTTGTGAACAATTCAGGGTGACACTAACCATTCTAGGTAGATGGAAACTTAGCTCTTTTTCTATAGGAATTGGTGTGCCCAACTAAATGGTCTATTCATAAAAGGATTCCTAGCTCAGGTGTTAGAAATAACGTGATAGTTGTCAACATATCCCGGAATCTATCTCGACCATATCACTTTTTGTTTTTATTTTTACAATTTTTGTGTTTCTCTGAGTGATTTGATGGGGCACCAGTATAAAATTGTTATCACCGCCATGATGAAGTAGAGTTTTTGAGATCAAGCCCCATTATTGTCTTATTTAGACCATTATTCAAAAAAAAAATTCGAGTATTGACACTTTGATAACAATATATGTGTGTTCTCCCTGTCTTCGTCACCTAAGCAAGCGTGGAACGCAGGATCCATGAGAACTATCATGTACAATACTGATAAGGAGCATGCGCTTGGATTCATTTGATCCAATCATGTTGTCAGTACATTTAAAATATTTTTAATAAATCGACCATTGGGACCCTTGTATATACCAGCTGAGTCGATATTAGTTTAAGGAATAAGACTAGTGGGAGTGTATCTCAATCCATTCATCCTGGCTATGACCTTGAGACATATATGTGAAACACCGGTCACCTTAGTCAACATGTGCAAACTTCATTTTGTCTATATCCATCTTCTAAATCTTTTCATGTGATTGTACTTTGGTAGATTCTGAGTATCATGGTTGAACGACTACTTAAGTAGAGTTTTGAATTCTTGTATGAATTTTAGTATGCTGAGTGAAAACTCGTGTGCATCAATTGGACTCATATAGGGTAATGATTCTTATAGACGAGGAATTTAGTATGCCAACTAAATAGTTTGTTTAGTGTCTATCCTCAATCATTCACAAGTAGTTATGGTTTGGAGTAAAAAGATTTTATGGGTATACCTCTTGTAAACCCTCAGAAGACTAAAACTCGTCCACTAGGGACACCTAGGGGTTCAAAGGATTGTTGCACACGCTAAGTGCAATCGCGATGCCTACGAAAGTGAGTTAGGATTTATTTTTATTAGATTTGCTCGAGGACTAGCATATAATAAGTTTTGAGGTATTTGATAGACACGTTTTCGTATCTTATTTGATCTCAATTTGTATATTGCTAGAACTCATTTGTGTACTTATATTGTGATTTTATTATGTTTGTAGGTATTTTTGGAAAAGTAACATTTGGGAAAAATTGGCTCAAAAGTTATAAAGGCACACAAAAAGTAATAAAGGCACCCAAACAGTGGATAGGGGCACCCCTTCTTCTTCACGGTTCAAACAACGTTTTGGCATGATAAAGAATTTTAAAAATTCAGAATTTCTGGATTTGATTTGGGGAAGACTCAATCACTGAATTTGGTTGGGATGGACTTGTTAGGAATAAACAAAGTTGTTGTGGGTGTTGAATCAATCGAAACATAGCCCAATTATCGAGTTGGAGTAAAACAGGGGAAACAAATTATTCTCGGGATTTTCTTCTGCATTTTTGGGAAGTTTACGTGTGGTTGCTGCATGGTTAACATCATCTGAGACGTGAAACCAACATGTTGGAGTGTGTAAGCCACCACAGACGCGTGACAGAGAGAATCAGGGACATAATTCCCGAAATTTGGAAAGAAAATAATATGAGAATACTTGGCGTTTACTCGAAGATTTCAGGTCTGATAGGGTATAAAAAGGAATTTCGGGTGTCACAAAAGGGGCAGGGAGTCTTGGGGAGAGCTCAGGAGGCAAAAAGAGCACTAAAATTCAATCCAGAAATCTTGTTGTTGCTGCTGCATGAAGAACACAGAATAGGCAACAGAATCTTCAACCAATCAGCCACAATTTCTTCATCGGTTTGCAACGTATATTATCGCATCTGCAACGTTTATCAAAAGTTGTAACAGTTTCTTTAACCCGTTTGCAACGTATATTGTCGCATCTGCAACATTTATCTCCATCCCCTCTATAACAGTTAGTCTGTAACGTCTATAAACGTTGCAAACTCACTGTTTTCTTTGTTTTTTTCCATTTTTATCATTAGTAAACATTTTTTGAGCCATGAACCATAATTTTGAGCAAGTGATTAATATGATGAGCTAAACCCCATCTCTGAGACGATGGAGGAAGCTATTTTTCCAAAAAGTATGTGGTAATATTTATTTAATTAACTTATGTAATTCTTTTATGATTATTTGCGTTGGTTAAAAATTGATTTAATGATTTTTGTTAAGCAATTGTGATTCCGTTAGATGATACATGCTTGACCTGGGTTTTAGATGTTCCATGCTTTTGTTATACAATTGTTGTCTTAACAATATACTTGTTGCAATATTTTAGAATCAAATTAAATGTAAGAATTGCATAATTATAATTATTGAATTAAATCACTTTAAAATTCGGAAAATAGTGGAATCTTAGCCTCAGTTTACTCTCAATTTTTTTATAAATTTTATTGGAGTTTTGTTATTTTTAGTCTTAGAAATTAGGTTTAAAAACAAATCTTCACAAGTCTTGAACGAACTTTTATTTTCCACGACTATTTAGCTAAGAGGCAGGAATAACTTTTTCAAAAATATTTTCTGAATTTGGAATCCGTTTTTTAGGTGAAAAAGACCTGACACCGAGAGTTCAAGACTTCCGAGCAGAATTTTGCAGGTCATATGATGCCGTGTAGTCGAGCTTTTCGACTGCCGTTATTAGCTCGTTCATCCAATCAATATGCCCTTTTAACATGTTGTAGTAGATATTATGAATCATTTGGTATATAAATCACCCCAAAATTCCTTACCAATTAGCGCTAGCTTAAGTTCTTCCGGAAGGTAGTGTAAAAACATTTCTGACGGGATTTTTACAAAACAATCCATATCCTTTCTAAGCCATATGCCATGAACCAAAACACTTTTTAATGAATGTTTAGGTTGTTAATGGACATATGTTATGAACTTTATAGTTTGTGCTTCAATTTTTCATGCTTGAGACATTTTAATCGGGAATGAACCAAAAAAGAGAGATGAACTTGTAGATGAAGGATTGGAGATTACCAGGAGACGTGACGCTGGTGATGCTTATTTTCTAACTCAAAATCATGAGCAAGATCCCCCTGACAAGCTTGTTGAAGTAGGCACTCCGAGTGGTGTTATTGTACAAAAAGATGCTATGATGGAGGTTGTTCCGATGATAACTGCTCCGTTAAAGTATTAAGAAAGGTAAGAACTTCCTTATGGGTAGTAACCATGGATACTTGAGTTTCGACCAAGGTTTTTTGGCGCTTCATCAAATCATCCATGATTGATAATGCCTGTTCTTTGTCCTTGGCACCTTCAATGGTACGAAAAAAAGTGTTGGTGTTTTCAGCGATGGTGTTTTGATGAATAATTTTCGATTTTCATCACTGATATTACCGGGGTTAGTAGTGGTTATTGAACCTGAATTGGGATTGGTTGTTGAACCTGACCTAAGATCCACCATTTTTTGGATAGTTGAAGAATTAATTTTCAAATGGTTGAAGAATTGGATTCGTGACGGAGAGATTGATCTCCCACTGTGGTCGCCAACTGTTAATACCTAAAAATTACTTATAGGAAAAACAATGTACTGTAGAAGTACTTTCTTTAGATTCGGAAACAAAATCGTACATATCAAGCCTAAACAACGATAGTGGATGTTCCGCCGTTTTCGATCACAAGCATAGAAAATGGGTTGATCTTAGGGGAGGGAAGCAAATAAAGTTGAAGAAATTTGTGTGTTGAGTTGTGTGTAGAGATGTTGAACTATTGAAAAAATAATAGAGTTTGAGAGAATGATCAGCTTGTTGTGTCTTTCTGAAATGGGCTAAGTAGCCTATTTATAGTGATTTGAAATACACATTTTCCTTGTAAAGTAGTGGAGGTAATGGGGATATTGAGTGATGGAGAAATGGTGTAACCGCCCACTTCGTCTTGGGAAGTTTCTGGAAACTTATGGATCATTACTCCATCACCTCTTCAACCGCTTCAACCGTCACCACTACTTTGTAACTTCCTTGTCACGGGGTGTTTCCACGCCGCATGTTGCTGTAACCACCATACAAAAGTAATCAACTGGCAGAAGAGACAAAAGTTTGGGGAGCATTTCTTGTTGGCCGAATAAGGAAATAGTAGAAAGGTGAAAAGTATTTGTGGTATGATGGGCGAAAGGCTAACTTGTGGAGAGAGTTGGATGTTGGTTGGCACAATGAGAATGGAAACAAAAGAGTTACTTTTACTCGTGGGGTTGGTGACGTCAGAGAGAGGGTTAGAATAAAGAGGGAAAAAGTGGATGTGATACAAGAAAATAGAGAAAGCACAAAAAGGTGGGGGGATCTTCTTCATTCGTTAATTTGGAAGGCGAGGAAATATCTTCAGTGTATTAGAAGCTAGATTTGCTATTATGCACGAGTAAAATCGATACCCTTTGTGATGAATGCAAGTAAA
Source organism: Papaver californicum (assembly GCA_023531435.1). NCBI lineage: Eukaryota > Viridiplantae > Streptophyta > Magnoliopsida > Ranunculales > Papaveraceae > Papaver > Papaver californicum. The sequence continues at coordinate 2,917,931 of JAJJMC010007730.1, forward strand.
CCCTAATCTACAACGGATTCCCGAAACCTTAACACTTTTCTATTATTATTTCAATCTTCGTTAAATAGTTTTAACTCATTCAGTAGTTTAATTCTTTATAAAAATCGGAAAAATATCTTTAGAATCGAAATTTACTTAAATTAATTAGTATAAGTGATACACACTCCTTGTGGGAACGAACCGTATTTGTTGTTGTCTACATCTTTAGACACTGTGCGCTTGCGGTAAAACAAAGTCGGTTTTCCGACGTATCAAGTTTTTGGCGCCGCCCAGGGAGTTGTTTTTAGGTTAGATCTTTTTTTATTCTTTGTTTTTAGTATTAATTTTATTTTTAGATTTTTATTATTTTTTCTATTTGACGTTTTTCTTGGGTATTCCTCTTTTGCTACAAGTTTTGGAACGAAATCAAAAACAAATTGATCCAAAGATTTTGGTGATTAAAAGACTTGGAGTAAAGTTAAAGCTAAAAGAACGGAAAAAAGACAAAGAGTTATTTTTATTTAATTTTTAATTTTTAGGGTTTTTATGTGTTCTTTTAATTTAGAAAACTGTATAAGGAAATCTTTAATTGTTTTTGTAATTTTCTTTTATTTTTGGACATTTTTTTTATTTTTAAACCCTATGGAGTATTAAGTATAAACTGCACAGGGAAGGACGACAATTACGATATTGTCTCAGCCCCTTGGGTTCGTACACTGACACAAGAGTTAGTGGCCCGATTCGACTTCAACGGTTCATCGCCCGTCTGGTACGGGAGGTAAAACTCTATCAATCCACGAAACCCCTACAAGTGGATTTTTTGTATTCCTTCGTAATGCATATATGTTGAGGACTGAATACAAATTTATTTTCTAGTAAAGGGAAAGAACTGTCCATACAAGATATGGACTCGGATTTCATCACCGTTTCCTTCTTGCCCGCTTTAGGAACACGTTACCAAACGCGAACCTAAGCTTAAAATTTTGATTAGAAAGAGACCGATAAGGTAACAAGCTTATAGGAAAGTCATTCAAAAGGACTGAATTGGTTACTCTGTTAGCCTAACTTAAAGTTCAGGAAGATTATTTTAAGAAGATTCGAGCCGCCTTGTAATCCAAGGAAACGTTGCCAAAGAGAAAGGGTTATCAAAGCTCCTTAGAGCTTATCTGTTTCTATTCGACTTAATCTAATTCAGATCGTTCTAAGAGGTTTGCTAAAACTGTAACTAGTTGCTTTCTGAAAGAATTGAAGCTGGTCCAGAAACAATCTAAGTGGAGCCATCATGCTTTTTGTTTGCTAGATTCAATAGGTTTGATTTGGTTGAGTCAGCCTTGCTTATGATTGTTTATAATTCCCTTCCAATTAGGATTTATTTATTTTTCTTTTTTTTAGTATGCAAGATATACAGGTAGGTTGGGGATAGAAATCAATATAATCGTCTTGTTAGAGTTAATCCATTATTCATGGATGGAACCGATGATGAGGGTGTATACCTTCCAGTTAAAAGTTTGACAGACTACATGTACCCAACTAGAGTCTCTCAAACGTCATGCATTGTTTTTCCTACCACCAAAGCTCACTTTGAAATTAAGACTAATACCATCCAGGCTTTTCCAAACTTCTATGGAAGATAAAATGAAAACCCTTACTACCACATTAGAAACTTTGAGGAACTATGTGGTACTGTGAAAATTAAAGACTTGACCGATGAGTATTTGAAATTGAGATTGTTTCCATTCTCTTTAAAAGATAAGGCGAAATCGTGGTTTGATGCTTTACCATCTTCTTCCATCCAAATTTTGGATGCGATGACTAAGTTATTTTTGCATAAATATTTTCCTAGGAATAGAACCACATCCCTACATCAAAGTCTTAATAGTTTCTCACAGCAAGATGGAGAATCTCTCCATGATTATTTATAAAGGTTCCATGAACTCTTGTTGCAATGTCCACACCATGGATTTGATACCTTGAGACTCACTATGATTCTCTACGAAGGATTAGATCACAAAACAATGACTATGGTAGAAATCACTATGCGGTAGTAATTTTGTTGATAAAACTGCTAAAGAGGGTTATAAATTTTTACATGATGTGGCTGATAAAACCCAAGAGTGGGAGGCTAAGGAACCCATAAGATCAATTGTTAGTAGAAAGGGGGCGTATAGAGTTGATATCCAATTCGACTCTGAAGCTAAAATAGCTTCTTTGGTAGGAAGACTTGAATCATTAGAATATAGTGCTAAATCTAAGCCTTTTGTTGAGTTTGTAGACCAAGTCATTCATGACGATGGTGGAGAACAAGCCCATGCTCTCTACCAAGATAATCATCATAGATTTGAACCTTATTCCAATACGTACAACACATGGTGGGCAAGTCACCCTAAATTTTCCTATTCTAGTGGTAAGTATGAAGGTCAACCTAATAATGCTAGTGGTTTCACGAAGAAATCTTCCGTTCCCGTTGATTCTTCTAACCAAAGATTACCTAGTATGGAAGAAAGTCTTAATTTGTTTATGCAGGCCACCGAAGAACAACTAGACAACATAGAACAGACTAATGCAAGGTCCATATCAAACTTAGAAGGACAAATAGGTCATCTCGCTAGAAAAATAAGTGAGAGAGACAAGGGACAGTTCCCAAGTCAGGCACAACCTAACCCAAATGGGTCTTTTGAGGTAAGTACATATGGTGTTAAGTTCTTCGATCATGTCCAGGTCGTCACTACCTTGAGAAGCGGTCGGGTCATCAACAACCATGTTAGTGATCCTAATGATAAAGAGCAAGATAGGAACCCATCGACTATGACGCAGGTTACACCTTTGACACAAAAAGAAACCAATGAAACTGAAAGAGGTGAATCAGAAAACATTTATGTTCCTCGTGCTCCATTCCCCCAAAGGTTATTATCCCGTAAGAAAGGAACCATCCCTAATGATATCTTAGAAGTGTTCAAACAAGTTAAAATCAATATTCCCCACTTAGATGCCACTAAGCATATTCCTATGTATGCTAAGTTCTTAAAAGATATGTGCATTGTGAAACGAAAATTGAATGTTAATAAGAGAGCTTTTCTTGATGAACAAGTGAGCTCTATCATTACTCAGAAAACACCACCCAAATACAAATACCTTGGTTGTCCTACTATTGCTTGTACTATAGGAGAACACAAGATTGAACATGCTTTGTTAGATTTAGAGGCCAGTGTGAATCTTTTGCCATATTCTGTGTATGAGCAATTAGGACTTGGTGACTTGAAACCCACTAGTGTTACACTCCAATTGGTTGATAGGTCTATTAAAATTCCTAGAGGAGTGGTACAAGATGTTCTTGTACAGGTTGATAGTTTTGTTTATTCTGTGGACTTCATAATTCTTGATACACAACCTGTGACAGACCCTAGTGTCAGATTCCCATTATTTTAGGACGACCGTTCTTAGCGACTGATAACGCAATCATAAATTGTAGGAATGGTATTATGGAACTTACTTTTGGTAGTTGGAAAATGGAAGTGAATTTTTTTCATGTTACACGCTCTCCTCCTGATCTTGATAACCATGAAACTGTTTGCATGATTGATGAAATAGTCTATGATACTTACTTGCAGAACCATATAGATGATCCGTTAGAGGCTTGTTTAGCTCACTTTGGGCATGATTTTGATGGCGAAAGTGTTATTTGTGAAGTCAACGCCTTGTTAGACTCCACACCGTTGTTATACAATAATAAATGAAAGCCTAAAATTGAACCTCTATTTCTGCCTGAATCTCGACTTGTTCCATCTATCGAGAAAGCTCCGACCTTGACCCTTAAACCATTGCCCGATACTCTGAAATATGTTTACTTAGGCCCTGCAGACACTTTACCTGTAATAATTGATTCTGATCTTACATTAGAAAAGGAAGGCAGATTGGTAGATGTCCTTAGAGAACATAAGATGGATATAGATTGGTCTATTGCAGATTGAAAGGTATTAGTCCTAGTGATTGCATGCACCATATTTATCTGGAAGCGAATGCTAAAACGTCTAGAGAAATGCAACGTAGATTGAATCCTAACATGAAAGAGGTTGTGAGAGAGGAAGTTCTGAAACTACTAGATGCGGGTATCATATACCCAATATCCGATAATACTTGGGCCAGCCCCGTTCAAGTTGTACCCAAGAAATCAGGAATCAACGTAGTTAAGAATGAAAGTAATGAATTGATTCCTACCCGACAGACCACCGGGTGGCGAATATGTATTGACTATAGGAAGTTGAACAAGGTCACGAGGAAAGATTTTTTTCCTCTTCCATTCATTGACCAGATGCTTGAGAGGTTAGCCGGACATAGGTATTATTGGTTCTTAGAGGGTTATTACGGTTATAACCAAATCCCTATTGCCCCTGAAGACCAAGAGAAAACCACTTTTACTTGTCCCTTCGGTACATTTGCATATAGACGCATGCCTTTCGGGTTGTGTAAGGCACCCGCTACTTTTCAGCGTTGTATGTTGAGTATATTTTCAGACATGGTAGAGAGGTTTATTGAAGTTTTTATGGATGATTTTTTTGTTTTCGGGTCGTCTTTCGATGAATATGTCCATCATCTCACTCTTGTCTTAGTGAGATGCAAGGAGAAGAATCTAGTATTGATTAATTGGGATAAATGTAACTTTATGGTTCATTCAGGAACTGTTCTAGGTCACATTGTTTCTTCAAAGGGAATAAAAGTAGATAAACCTAAAGTTGATTTAATTTCTAAGTTGAAACCCCCGCTTACGGTTACGGAAGTTAGATCATTCTTAGGCCATGCAGGTTTTTATCGTCGTTTTATTAAAGATTTCAGTAAGATCTCACGCCCTTTATGAAACCTTCTTGGTAAGGACATTACTTTTGTCTTTGATGAAACTTGTATTGCAGCTTTTGAGAAGCTGAAATTGTTGTTAACTTCTACCCCTATTATACAATTGCCTGAGAGTCTTCCATTTGAGATTATATGTGATGCCTTCAATTATGCAGTTGGAGGTGTTTTAGGACAACGTAAGGATAAAGCACAACATGTCATTTACTATGCTAGTAAGACCTTGAATGATGCACAATTGAATTACTCTACAACTGAGAAAGAACTTTTGTCGATTATGTTTTCCTTAGAGAAATTTAGACCTTACCTTTTGGGGTCTAAGATTATTATATTCTCTGATCATGCTGCCTTGAAATACCTTCTATCTGAGAAGGATGCTAAACCTAGGTTGGTTATATGGATATTATTGCTATGTGAATTTGATTTAGATATTCGGGACAAGAAGGGTTCCGAGAACGTAGTAGGAGATCACCTTTCTAGGATCGTTTTAGAGTCTTCTGATGATGTCTTTCCTATGCATGAAACATTTCCTGGTGAACAGTTGTTTGTTATTTCTCACTTTCTTGGTATACTGATATTATTAATTATCTTGCTAATGGTCAAATACCTGAAGATTGGTCGAGACAAGATAGAACCAAATTTTTTAGTTGAGGTTAAGCATTTCTTTTGGGATGATCCATATTTGTTTAAGTATTGTCCTGATCAGATTATTCGTAGATGTGTTCCTAATGATGAAGTTATGAGTATTATCACTTTTTGTCATTCTTATGCTTGTGGTGGCCATTTTAGTGCTAAGAAAACTGCTGCAAAAATTCTGCAAAGTGGATTTTATTGGCCTACTTTGTTTTATGATTCTCACGAGTTTTGAAGGAGTTGTGACAGGTGCCAAAAGTTGGGAAGGATTACTCGGCGGAATATGATGTCGTTAAGATCCATATTGATAGTTGAGATATTTGACATATGGGGGATAGACTTCATGGGAACTTTCTCCACTTCGATTGATAATGTTTTACATCTTATTATCGGTTGATTATGTATCTAAATGGGTGGAAGCCATACCTACCAAGACGAATGATCGCCATGTTGTGATCAAGTTCGTTAGAGAATACATATTTTCTCGATTTGGTACCCCTAGAGCCATTATTAGTGATGGAGGATCATATTTTTACAATAGATCTTTTAAGATACTTTTAAGTAAGTACTCCATTACACATAAAGTTTCTACACCATATCATCCCAAAACTTGGGGTCAAGTCGAAGTTTCTAACCAAAAAATTAAGCAGATATTAAAGAAAACAGTTAATTCTAATCGTAAAGATTGGTCTACACGGTATTGGATACACTTTGGGCATACCGGACTACTTATAAGACACCCATTGATATGTATCCCTTTAGACTTGTCTATGGGAAAGTCTTCCATTTACCTGTTAAGTTAGAACATAAAGCCTACTGGGCAATTAAGACTTTTAATGTTGATTTGTCCACAACTGGGAATCACCGTAAGCTTCAACTCAATGAGTTCGAAGAAATTAGGAATGATGCATATGAGAATGCAAAGCTTTACAAAGAGAAAACTAAAGCGTTTCATGATAAATAGGTTAGTCGAAAGTCATTTGAACCTGGACAAAAAGTTCTCTTATATAATTCTAGGTTGCATTTATTTCTTGGCAAGTTGAGATCTCGTTGGACAGGCCTGTATTATATCAAATAAGTTTTCCCTCATGGGGTTGTCGAACTTGAGAATCGAGAATCTGTTAATGTTTTTAAAGTAAATGGACAAAGAGTGAAACCATATTTAAAGCTTAAAAACACCGAGGTGGAAACTGTCCTCCTTGAAGATCCGGTCTATCAAGACTAAAACTGTTTGGGATCATGGTTAGTATATATTAATAGAATTTTTTTATGTTTTTTTTGTTTGTATTTATTTTTCCAGGGATACAATATTATTAGATTAATGGGAGTCAACCCATCGGATTTGTTCCCTACTCTTTATAATCGGGCTGACGACGTTAAACCAAGCGCTGCATGGGAGGCAACTTTGTATTTCTTGTACTTTTTCTTGTTATTTTTCGGAATTTTCATATCATTATAGGATTCCCACCTTGATTTTACATTGGATGAGTTAGTTTACATTGAGGACAATGTAAAGTTTAAGTGTGGGGGAGTGTTAAGCATATAGGATTCTTAAGTATTCACTTTTTAGGCAGAAAATTTTCAACTTTTTCGTAATTATTTGCATGAAACCTCCAACTTTTATATATTTTAGAGTCACTTAGTATACTTCTAGCTATGTTTACATACGGAGTTCTCACCGAAATAACTGAACTTAGAAGTATTAGAGAACTATATTCGGGGTGCTTAGTTGTTGAGAGGCTAGAGCTGACAAAAAGGGACTTAAACCCCCGGTGGCGAGTTCACTATTAGAGTTGTTGATCATTCAATACCCTGAGTGAGGCACCAAACCTTCAATTCTATGTTTAGAGTGTTTCATATGCGCAAATTCCGGGTAGAATGATAAGCCACCCAACCTCGCACCATTTCATCACTACTTTTTGATTTCTTGAGTGCTAATTCTATCAATCATGATGGTGACATCAGAATTGCGAAAAAACCTTACCTTGTAGTTTGATTTGCAGTTGGCACCACTCTATTTTTCTCTCGACAACAACAGGTCCATAGAAACACCATCATCATCATCAACAAGAGGATCATTACAATTTTGAAGAAAGTTGAAGACGTTCAAGGATTACAGTAAAAATACAATGAGCGGAATTATATATATGTTGAAGACTTCTGTATAAAAGAGAAAGAAAGCAAAAGATGTGAGTTAGTAAAGTTCATGATATTGAGGCAATACAAGTTGTGAAGAATCAAGCGGTAAAGTCCTTATCCCATGACCATAGTAATTTCATCTTATTTTTCAAGATATTCATCTTTCAAAAAAAAAAAAACAGAAAAAAGAAGAAAAGAAAAAATATTTTTTTTTATTGCTTTAAAGTATATTTGTTTTTGTCTTTATTCGTTTAAGGCCGTGGGGAAGAAGAAATCTATAAAGAGTTTTAAAAGCAACAAGAATTTGAGCAGAAGAGAGTTATAAAATTTCAGAGTTCTATGAAGTTCAAGAGTCCATCATCTACAGTTGAAGCCTAAGACGTTTCTATGGGATACTGTGAGAGTGGTGTTGATTGTAGATTGGGTGACAAGGTGAGTGAGCATTCCCATCCTCGCATAGTGTTGATTTCTTTTCGTAGAGATCATCATAAAACAAGTATTTTTCTTCCCACATTTCTATGGGATATTCAGATATAATTCAGAAGGATTTTCCTTCCCACTATTCAACGTGTGCAGGATTTCTATCTTCATTCCTGCCTGCACACATGAGAACCATAAAGTGCGTCTTTTGAGTGTTAAATTTATAAAACCCTATTGGTGAGGATCCTGAATTCTTTCATATGGTGGTTTTCTCCTAACTCAAGAGTTAAGCATGAGAATAATGTTCTTTGATACATCTAACTTCTTATTATTAGTGTACAGAAACCTTATGTCCTCTTAGCTCTTTGGATGCGGGTGCTCTAGCATATTTGAAAGTTGGAACTTAGGTTTTGTGGGTATATCTCTGGTAAACCCTCACGAGACTATAACTCGTCCACTAGGGACACCTAAGGGTTTAAAGGCTTGTTACACATGTTAAGTGTAACTGTATCCTTAACGAAAGGGAGTTGTTAGTTTAGATTTGTAGTTTGCTCGAGGACTAGCAAAAGGCAAGTGTGAGGGAATTTGATAAGTGCGTAACGTATATCTTTTAAGTATCATTTCCTTATACTTATTTGCTAGATTTTGTGTGAATTACTGTGTATTATTATTACTTTTGTAGTTTATGTCTTTTGTTAGGTTGCATCTCTGAAAGAAGTGGAATTGAGCTTTACAAGAGAAAAATTACCAAATACCCGGTGGAACTTACTGATATCTAGGGGTTTGATCATTATAATGGGTGATTAATGGTTTAGTGATGGTTCGGTGATGATTGGGTTGTGTCATCAACAGTGAGTCGATGATGGAGTTTATGGATGTAGTTAATCGAGATAGGAATAATGGCAGATGTGATGAATCGATCATGGGAATGGTTGAGCTTGGAAGATGCCATTAATGGAAGTGAGAGATCAACAGTGATGGAGAAGCTCGAGATGCTGGAAGTTGAGGAGATGCAGTGATGGTTGATGGCTGATTCTGAGCTTGATGGTAGAGTTGTGCAGTTGGTCCTGACTCTGTGTTGTTGACAGTGAGAAGATGGTCTGAGTTTTGAATATGAGGACGGAAACAAAAAGATATGGGTTTCTGGAGGTATTATAAGATATGGATTGTGTTCAAAACAGAAATTGGTAATTTGATGAACCTGGAAGGAAGTGATGCTGATGCTTTATGTTGGAGTTTCGATTGCTGAAGGTTGACTGTTAATAGCAGTGGGAGGAGTTTGGAGTTGAGGTTTTGGTGTTATAGTTAGAGAAGATGATATGAAGAGTTATGGCAGTTCATGGATACATCTGAGAATAATGGTGATTTCTGTCATCAGAAATCATTGATGGTGGCTGCGATGAGTTTTTATTGTTGAATTGAGGAAGTAAAGTTGTTGGTGAGATGATATTGTAAATCGAACTTGAAATAGAGCTCGAACTGAGAATGGCAGTTGATAATGGAATGATGGTGGTCGAGAGAAAATAGGTAATGTCAGTGACGAACTCAATTAAGATGTTGACGGAAGTTAAGATTCATGGCAGTAAATAGCGAGTTGAGTATGTAAAGACTGTAATAGCCTTCGATTGTGGTGGTGATACTCAATCTCGAGTATGTGATGGATGGTTTGGCTCGAGTGAAGTTGGTTGTTGAGTTAAAACAGAGAGAGAAGTCGATTAGAGAAGAGAGACTGTTGGGCGAGGTCAAGAGACAATTCAGGGAAAGTAGAGTTCAAGGCGGCTAAGGAGTTTGAATTTTTATCAAACTCGATAACTTGAGAAAAAAATTTAGAGATGGATAAGTATCCGACCGAGAGGATAGTTGAGAGTAAACCCCTGTCGTGGGTTCAGTCGATTAACGGTGATGATTGAGAGTGTTAGGTGTTTGAGTCGGTCTAGAATTGTTAGGTGGTAATCAAAATCGAAGATCTAGGGTTGAGAAGCTATAAATAGAGGAGCACATCACCAACTGAGAGATATCTCCTCTCAATACAAGTTACGCTCACCTTCTGTTAAAAGTTAAGGACATAAAAAAAGACGTAGAGTACTTTTGACGCTGAGAAGTTTGGGAAAAGCCGTGAACACACGAGAGTCTAAGAAGGGTTTAGTTGTTTTATATTTATAATTCAATTATTTTATTAAATTTTCTTAATCAATTTTAATGGCTTTTAAGAAAGCCATGTCTAGGTAAATCTCTTTGTTAAAGTGAGATGAACTTGTAGAGATAGATTTATTTGTATTTCAAAACTAGGGTTTTAAACTATAAAAGCTTAATGTCAATGTTTTGTCTCTCTTTCAATGTTTTACTTTCTCAATGATTTCTCATGTTCTGTGTCATGCATAGTCCTTTGTTTGATTAGTAGAAGAACTGGTTGACCCTTTCGCGATAATCATTTTATGAATATTCGTTGGCTATTTATGACATGTATACCTAGTACTTCGAAGTTTTACCTTAGGTTGAAAACAAACAATTCTTTTTAAAAACTCTTTTCTTCGATTCTTAAACGAAATATCTTCGGTGTATTAGTAGCTAGAATTGCTATTCTTCACGAGTAAAATCGATACCCTTTGTGATGAACGCAAGTAAAACCTAATCTATAACGGATTCCCGAAACCTTAACACTTTTATATTATTGATTTCAATTCTCGTTAAATAGTTTTAATTCATTCATTAGTTTAATTCTTTACAAAAATCAGAAAAATATCTTTAGACTCGATATTTACTTAAATTAATTGGTATAAGTGATACATACTCCTCGTTGGAACAAACAGTATTTGCTATTGTCTACATCTTTTGACACTGTGTGCTTGCGATAAAACAAAGTCGATTTTCTGACACATCGGCTAACTAGTTTAGGATTTTTATTTCATTTTAATTTCTCTTTTATATTTTACTTGGGTATTTTTATTAGTTTTGATATGCAGGTAAAGTTCTTCAATTATTGTGGAAATTGCCTACCAAAAAAGGTAAGTAATATAACTCAAATTTTATTTCAGATTTTTTTATTTAGAAACAATTTATTTTAGGAAATTTATTTTATTTTTAGACTTTAATATTTCTTTAGTTGTTTATTTATTTATTTATTTATTATTATTATTATTTATTTATTTTTATCTTTTTGTATATAAAAATACACGTGCACATACCAATTGCATCTTTCGGCACCGATTATTAGGAAAACACGTGGGATAGTAAGATGAACTCTCTGGGCGTTATCAGCCGAACCACTACGAGCCTTAGCCCTGTACCTTTGACCAGTCTTTGACTGTAGGTATATCCTGCTCAGGTAACTTGACCTTACCTATTTTAGTCGAACCTGCATTTGCACGTGCACAATAAAAGAATGTCGAATTGGTATCATAAGGACCAAGACAATGAATATTGACCTGAAATTCAGAATGGACATTATCCGTACTATGATTTTAGTGTAGATAGTACTTTGGACCAATACCAGCCTTCTGAAGGTTATGGTTCATACCATAGTGATCTCAATTACTATTCGTACGCTCACGAGTCGTACGAACGGGTAAATGAGCAATATTATAATGACCATAATGTGTGTTCTCCATCTTTGGAGGATTTAATGAAGTAGTTGCAACATAATACTTCTTATGATCAAAGTCTTTCTTTAGAGGATTCACTCAAGAAGTTGACTGAAAATTCACATAGGAGTGACATATTAATGAAGGAGTTTTATGAAGAGTCACTTAGGTGTGAATTAGATCAAAATAAAAGACTTCCATCTCTAAGTACCGCTCTCAGTGAACTCAATACACGTTTTATATAAAATTGAAGAAGAAGAATGGTTAATTGCTAATATTGCTCAAAATGAAGTGATTTGTCAAAATAGTGTTTCCAATTTTACCCTTGATAATAATGATGAATACTTACCTAATTTAGATGACGAGGTTAGAATAAAAGACACTACTTATTTAGATAAGGTTTAATCATCTTCATTTTATTATGATGATGAGGACACTGTTGATGAGGAAATTGAAATTTGTAGTCATAATGATGAGGAAATTTTACAACAATTGAGCTTCACGATAATAATGATGTTTGTAGTTCCAATCCCAATAATGTTGATAATTATTTGCCAATTCAAAAGGAAAGGGATTAACTAGAGATACCATTGTTATAGTCGGTGAAATGCTTCCTTGTTATTATGAAGACGATGATGGTTTAGAGGAACAAGTCTATCCCGAGACTAGTGTTTTTGAGTCCAACGATTCAAGTACCATAGTATCTGACAAAGATGATAATAGATTCATAGATATTTTAAATAAGAGTGAGGATACACCACCTGATTATAACCTAGAAGAAGCAATTGACCATTTTCAGGAATCTGACGATCTAGAAATTAGGGAAATTGTGGCTAGTCTATCCAAGGACACTGAAAATTCTAAGTTTGGGGGTTATTTATCATTCTCCCTGTGCTTTACCTTTGACTTTCATCACTTGGGATTTGACATATGTGTCTCTACCATTTTACAAGATTATTTTCATACACGTTTTCCCGAACCTAATCATGTCCAAAAAGAAATTCATGTATAAGAAATCCATCATCTTGTTGATGTGGTTTACCCAGGCTAAGATACCATAATTGACTTTGTTGTTCCACCAAAATTTTATTTACCAAATATAAGAACATATAAATTTTAAATGTATCAGATATTAAATACTAGAGCTAAGCCTAATAATTTTAGGAAATTTGAATCGACACATTTTCATGAGAATGACCACCACTTTCATATACTTCATTGTGGTCAACTTTGTGAGTCAAACTCGGTTGACTTTAAGGATCCACAATTATTTCGATTATTGTTATATGATTTGTAAGTTGTGACTAATCCTTTCTTGGTATGGCTGAAGACTTTAAACTTAACGCTCTATGGGAGGAAACTCATATGCTTTTGGTACACGGTGCTAGTAATATATTTCCTTATCTCTTTTACTTTGTTCATTATTTTTCTCTTTGTTCATGCTTTCATTCATTTATCTTTAGAATATCGAGGACTATGTTCAATTTATCTTAGGTAATTCTATCATGAACCTTAGCAACAAGTAGCAATTTGTGATCACTAGCGGTATGAATCATGAAGGAAGTCTCAAGTAAAGCTTTTCCTAGGTTGAATATGCCACGATAAGTGCGATTTATTGTCTATGAATAACTCGACTCACGGATATTGATGTTTTTCTCAAGTTAAATCTCTTAGGTATAACCATTAGGTTATTCGGTGAAAAAAGAGAACGAATGATGATTATAATCAATTGAGGAGCATGATTGGTGATGGAAGATAAAATCCTTAACTAGTATTTTCTTACCTTAATCTCAATCTTTATTTATTTTGTTTTTACTTTTTTAGTTTTGTTAACTTTAGTTTAATTCACGACAAATCACCCTTTGGTTACATAAGAGGTTGAAAACAAATAGCAATTCACAGCTTCTCGTGGGAATGATTCTTACTACCACTATATTACTTGTTAGTTTAGTGGGAAACATCATTTGTTACATGTACGACATGCATCAAATTTTGGCGCCGCAGTCGGGGAGCAGTAACAATTGTTTTTGTTACAAATTTCTTTTTTGTTCTATTTTACGTTTTTCTCTTAGTGTTTTTCAGGTTTTCTCGGTGTAAACAACTAGTTGGTGGAATTCATCATCCGTTAAAAGCGGAAGGTAGATTCGGAAAACAGGTTGTATACATCACCTTTTTTTTTAGATTTTTTTTTCTCTTCCTTTACTTTCTTGTGTAATCATCACTTTTTCTTTCGGAAATAACATGTATGGTGCACATGATCAGGCATATTATGGTGGTAATCAGTTTAGTTACAATTCTCAATCTTTCAATAACTTCCAACCGACCATAGGATACAATCAGAATCAATCCTTTGGTTTTGTTCAATACCTTACAGAATCTTTTGGTTATTCTCATATATACCAACATTCTTATGGTGGATATGTAGGTCAACAACCACAAAAAGGTGGGACAATTATACTTCTAATTGGATCCACTCGAGTTGTATGCAGATTTTAGATCACTTAAAAGACATGCAACAGAAATTAGAACGTCTTGATCCAACACTTAACAAAGAGAACGTTGCACCAACCGAATTTTGTAATAGTATATATTACCCGACTCATGATCGTATTTATGATCATTCACCCATTCAACGGGACGAGTCGTGGTTTAGTCATCCTATTGTAAGCAATGATATAAAACGTGTAAATATAAGAAAACTCTCGTAAAAAGTTATATCAACTGGAAGATAACGGAGCACCAGAAAAAATTCTCCAAGAAATTAGTAGTACCATACGTATGGAATTCAAACGACGTTTTGCTAATGGAGAATATAACGTATTAGGATTAGGCTTAGTTTGATATTGTTGTGCTTTTTGTAAAAGCACTTTTCTGTTGTGCATTGCTACGCTGTGCTGTGGTGTGTGAAAAAAGCAGTTGAACATTTGGTAAAATATAAATTAAAGTTAAATCTGATTAAAAAGTGATCAATTGTGTTTGATAAAATACCAGATTTAATTACTGTTTTTGTAGCAAACGACAAAAACAGACATACCTCGGAAAATAGTTTTATTCAATTTTTTTATGTTTAAATACAATTAAAAATTTACTATTAAATATAAATAAATATGCATATATATAATATTAAATTTACTAATTATTACTATTATTATGATTGTTAACAAAGATTATTTTCCTTAACCACTTTTTATTATAAATATAATTTTCAAATAAAAAATCAAAAATTAAGTAATTATGCAATATTTGCTCTTAGTTTTATAGAATTGATAAATTCAAACAAAACATTCAATTAAATGATATATAAAATTGTTTGAAAATGAAAAACAATGATCTTTAAAAAAATAAAATTTATAGAATAAAAAGAACCCTCAATTGGGGAATACTCTCACAAATTGGGGGATACTCACGGTTATGTGGGGATGGATTTTGGCTAAGGGGTATTTTTTTAAATAATGAAATTTCCATACTACCCTTACACTAATAAAAATAAAAAGAAAACCTAATAAGTATTCCCCTCATTTACAATCGATATTGCCTTGTGTTGCTTTGATTTCACTCTAAATCTGACTTAGGGTTCGGAAGAATCGGAAGATTGGTTAGTAGAGTTGCTCTACAGAGAGATGATGTTGAACTTGTTGCTGTTAACGATCCATTCATTACTACTTATAACTTGGTATAATGATTTTTACTCTTGATTAATTGATGCTTCCTGTGTTTGATTTACAGATCTACTTGGAGCTCTGTCATTCCATATGCTTTGTAAATTTTTGCTAACGATGTTTGGATAGAATTGAAGTTAAAGTAAATCTTGTTACTGAGATAGGATTATTATTCGATTTGATTTTGGATTGTGTTTTATTTATTAAATCTGAGTGCAGTTTAATGAATTATGATCGTGGTATCTGAAGTTGATTATATGTCCGACTACAAAACAGTCGGTATTGGTACAGAATTAACGCAATACCGACTGTACAGTTGGCGTGCTCAAGAAAAAAAAATGCAATACCGACTGTTGAGTAGTCGATATTATAAATTGCTGCCAAAAATCAAGAGACAGTCGGTATTGTTTTATAACTTCGACAATGCCGACTGTACATTATATTGTTTTAACCCACAATCGGCATTGTTCTACGATGAGGCAATACCGACTTCTTTGAGTCAACACCGTGGGGATACTCGAGGCTAATTTAGCCGTTGCCAAAATTATTTGGATAAGGGGTTCTTCAAATTATTTTATAATGTTTTTTTTTAGTATCCCCAAATTTGTGAGAGCATTCCCCAATTGAGGGTTCAATAAAAATTAATTGTATATAAATTTAAAGGTAATTTTTATCGTTTATAAAATAAAATAGGGATATTAAAGATAAATCAAGCATTAAATTTAGGTAGGACCAAAGCTTATGATTTTGTAGCTTTTAAAAACTCCTCCTCCCCATCTTTTAAAAGTTGGAGAATTTTGGAAGTGCTTTGGATAAAAATTAATTTAAAAATCTTTTACCCAATACCAATATCAAAAATTATTACTATATACATTTTGAAAGTGCTTTTTGGAAAAAAGAAAAAAATTTAACAAATCTAGCCTTAGTCATTAAGCTCGCCCGTCTTAGCTTAGCCTTTAAGCTCGTATGCCTTACCTCATGGACAATGCTTGTCCGCATTAGCTTCTAATTCTTATCCACTTTATCTATGCTCCTAATGCTTGTTCGTCTAAGCTAGCAATGCTTTTCCGTCCAAGCTTGCTTCACACATCCAATTTTCCAAATCCTAATTTGTCCATCCAAGTTTCCAAGCCTTGCTATGTCTATTAAAGGCCATGCTAAGCCTCACTCATATATATATATATATATATTCATGATTGGCCTCACATATATATGCTTATGCTCTGCATGCTACACTTAATTCTACAAAGAAAACATGTCAATGTTAATTGACTTAGTTGATCACACATTGTTCCTCATGAATACGATAAAATAAAATAAATACATATTTTATTTTGATCTTGCTAGACTCATCAGGCCAGTCAAACATGACAAGTCTTTAGTCAAGAGACCAACTAAGCAGGCCTCATTTGACTTAACACTAATAGTGCTTAAATACTATAAAATTACACGAGACATCAAAGATGTCACAAATGGGGGGATATTTCACTAGGGTATTGGTCTGGAGGTCTACGACATGTGGTGCAACAGCGCATCCATAAAAGAGAAAACTCTGGAAAGTTCGATTAACAGTTGAGTAGTGGAATAGTGGATTGAGCAACCGTCCATTCATCCTCAATCGAAGGGGAACAATTACTAACACTTTCTCCATCAACCCCACTTCACCATTACTCAATTATCGACACTTTCGTCAAGAGATGAAGGTCAGGTTAACGGTTATAATAGCTATTATAAATAGATTTCCAAATCTATTGAACAAAAAAAACAAGAACAACACAAGTCGAACAACTTGATTTTCATACATCTTCTCATACATACACCGAGAGTTGTTCATAGCTATTTACTATCATATCCTAAAGAGTTTGATACTCTGACCACAACCTTTCTCTCGCTTCCCTCCCTAAGATCAACCCTTCTCCTTCTCCTTCTCCTTTGTGACTAAAACAAAATTGGAACGACCGTACCTTGGTTTAGGCCAATTTTGTTCTGATTTTGATCTCTCAAACTTTAAAAGTACTTCAACAGTACACATATTTAGGGATTATACGAATTATCACCTGCTCACCCCATTTTTCCTAAATTAACCTCTTTATTCGTTTTTCCCACAAACAATATAGCAGCAGGATCGGGATGGGAAACCTCGGCTTCTCACGCAGAAGCTCAATCGCTCTACCACGCCACCATCAAGCTAGCCAATAATCCATTATTTTTAATAAACATTGTAACTGATTTCAAATATCTCTCGGACAACATCAACAATAAAATCTCGATTTCCCATGGCAGGCTGAAAGTACAGTTGATAAGTGCAAGTATCTTTGAAAAACCTCCCGTAAGCCCAAGTCCAACACGTCAACAAAAAGCATAATTTAAATACGAACATTTTAGCAAAATAAGCAAGAATTAAAAGCCTGCGGGATATGTCCAAACGTGTGTAAAAACATATTCACAAGACCAACATTTTATATAATTACTTTAATAAGTAAAAAATTACTAACATCCTATATTACATTTTACAGTTAAAATAAATAAAATTCCCATCAAAATAATGATTTGCTAGCCAGTTTAAGAGCAAAAAAACCATACTCTATACATGCACAAATTCGGACACCCACCAACCATCGGCCCATGAATGTTGGCTCCTAACTATATGCTTTTTGACCAATTTTCAAGTAGTTTTGCATATTTAAAATAAAATTTATTCTTTGCTTTTCCTAATCACCTTTTATATTCAACACTTAAAAAAGTTTAACCCCATCAAATGATGATTAATGTGTCATCTAATCCTAGACTATTTGAATAAACCTACATATATTTAAAAATTTTATTCTCCACTTGAGTATAATAGTGGATCCCCAAGAAGAACTAATTTCTTAGAAATTACCACTTCCTATAAATCTTGTTTTTTATCACTAACAACCAGCCAAACTCTAAATACCTTCTTGAGATTAAAGGACGCCTTATCGTATGATACAAACAATTGTTGGTGTTGTCAATGTTGGAAGAGAATATTAACTAGATTTAACTATTGTATTATTGTAAGCTAGATAGGTATTTTGATTATAAATAGAGTTTAAAAGTAGAGAGAAATAAATTATAATCCATATCGTGATCTTATTATGATTATGAATAAAGTTTGAAATAAAAGGGAGAAGAATTAGAAAGAAAATCATAGTGTTTACGAGGTGGCCAAAAAAAGATCTCATAACCAATATTACAACTATAAAATTTAAATGATAATATGAATATTAAGCTTTTACATTTTCTTTTAGTTATGCTTGATTCGTTTCTTAGGAAGACTAAATAAACCATGCATTTTACCTAGCTAGAGAGTTTTATAATTTATGTTCGGTTAAATAAGTAAACTAAATAGAGATGTCAACCGACAATTTTTTAAGAATTATGCGCTGCAATCACCTTATTTTGAACATATACAAGTAGATAAATGAACACGTTAAAAAAACACTCTTGTTATTTGCAATCCACTATTCTTATTAACCAATCCATATACTTAAATTAATCTAATTTTTTTAACATTTTTATTAGTACAATCCTATGGATTGGATTTAGTTTTTATAACTTTTAAAAACACATCTAATCTAACTTCTTCATCTTCTCCAACACAGCAACACTATATTCAATCCCTTCGAACAGGACCAATAGGTGCTTTGAACTCTTATGATAAAGTGGATAAAACATTAATATGTGCATTTGTTGAAATGGAAAATAGATTAGATTGGATTTATAAATTTTACTTTAATTTGGTTTCTAAAAAATAGTAGAATTCTATTTAATTTCTTATTGGATTGTATTAATAATAATGGTGGATTGGAAATACCAGGAGTCTAAAAAAAAAGAGAAAAAAAAAAGAAGATATGATAGACTGATTGAGGGCAGAGTTCTACAGATTATCCTGCGTGATATAACTCTAGGACCCCAGAACTAGCAGGAAAAGTCTCAGGGTTGTGTCATGCAAGATAGCCTATGAGACCCAACCCTCGATGGGCTAGTATTTTTGAGAAAAATAAGGAATGTGCAGGTGCATCTTGCATCTTCCCGGAAGAATAGAGTCGCAGGTCTCACCCAAATTACTAAAATTAAGATCTTGCCATCTCGACGTAGTGGTCTAATTATTACATCAAACTTTAAATAAATGGATTACATAAAATTGGCTTAATTGTTACATCAAACTTTAAATAAATGGATTAGATAAAATCAAGATAAAAATAAAATATGGCTTGAAATAAAACAAGCGCTGGAAGAAGGGAACGAACCTTCAATCTCATATTTAAACAACCTCATGATCTAACAACTGACTTACTACAACAGATGCCTTTGATATGGGACATCAATCAAAATTAAATTTTTGGAACAGGCAGTGAACGAACTAAATTGGACAAATGGCGGGGTTCAATCAGGGGATTAATTTCAGCACTGATACAAGAAGTATGGAATTTAGTTTCTACGACCAGTAGATTATCAGAATGGATGACAATGGTTGAAAACTGCACAAAACGTGAGGGAGAAGAAGGGTTACCAGGATACGTCAGACTAATATCAGGTTTCATGTTCCCACAAGATGATGAAGACAGATCCTGGATTAAAGAACGACTTGTTTCCATGGATTCAACTTTATATAGTTATGTTTATAAGATGGAAGCAAGTAATGTAGGTTAAATGGGTCCATAAATTCGTTAAAACTCGTATATTATGGCGAAAACTATACGTTGATAGAGTGGTCATTCGAAATAAATCCGATCGAAGGGGCTGTCGAAGATGTAATAATTGGTTATCTTGAATTTATTTATAAATATTGTATTAGCAGAATTGAGAATGTTGTTTCCGCAACACACAGTTGCTCAATCTGATAACCCTAAGTCCTGATACGAACTATACATGGGAGTTCAATTCAGTTCGGCTTAGGGGGCTTACAGTAAGAAATTAGAGTCTGACATATTCTTAGAGGCGATGTATTTAATATATTTTCTGTTTTTTCTTTTGTTGGTAGAACGGATTATTTAGAACCTTTAATATTTTTATAAATTGGGGATACTCAAAATAAAATAAATAAATTATAAAGTAATTTGAAGAACCCCTATCCAAATAAATTTGTAATGACTAAAATATCCTTGAGTATCCCTCAAGTGTTGTTAAGATTAAATTTAGATTTTGATTCTTCTTTATCTTTTTAAATATTAGTTTTAGAAAAAAAAGAAAAATTTCGGAAATTTGATTGAACTTGAATGATATAAGAGATTCTTCTTTATCCTTTTTTTTTTGTTAATGCCGATTGTACAACCGACATTGCCTTGAATATAAAGTAATCAATGTCAACTGTGCTAAAATTCTTGGCAGAGATTTTTCTCAATAGCCGGCATTGCGGCTTCACTCCAAGTAATGCCGGTTGTGTATTAAGACATGGCGGAATTTCAAAAGTTAAATTCCTTCTCAAATACCGGCATTGCCTTCATAATACAACCAATGCCGGCTGCAAAAGTCGGTATTACATTCATAATCTAACAAATGCCGGCTGCAACACAACCCCAATTTTTAATTTAAACCTAAAACAATGTTTTATTTTAGTCATTTTTATACAAGGAATTAATTGCCGAAGAAATTTTACGAATCGTCGATGAAATGGCGATGAAACGAAGAACTTATGGAAGAAGAGAAGAAAAGGAGGAGAAAAAGAAAAAGGCGGTGGTGAAAATAACAATGAAGAGGTACTTTATTTTTATTTTTATTATGATAAAGACAATATGAATATTTTTTTATTAAATAAAATATCTTCTTAGCCAAAATTAAATTCCATATAACCGTGTGTATTCCCTAATTTATGGGAGTATTTCCCAGTTGAGGATTTATTATTTACCCGCTAAAAATGTTTTTTACATTAATTATGGATGCTTATAATTTGTGTATTTGTATTCCAATCAGTCTCTCAATAAATATAAAAATGTTAAAATTTTGTATCTGTATAAAATTAGTAAATAACATGATCAGGTCGACGCTTCAAAAAAAAGATCAGATTGGATTAGTTTAGAGAATTTATGATGTTTTCAATTATGGTTTAAGCGTTTTTACTTGTAAACCTCGGATCCATGTTCCCCAACTAATTAAGCATGTTAAGCATAAGTAATTAGTCCCAACATGTAGTACGGTATTACTTTTGAATCAATGCGACAAATTAAATAGCAGTAACAAATGTTTTATATGTTTCAAAATGAAAACAAAAAAAATGTTTTATAATTGATATTATTCCGTCCCAATAAAAATGATATTTGATGTGTAAATTTTAATTTATAGAACCTAATATAGATAAATACTTATAATCTTTCTTTTTCTTCAGCAGTAGTATAATGTTTTTTTAATATATTTTTTAAGTAACTAGGCTTTTTTTTGTCGGCCCTTTTTACCAATACTTTGATTTATCTCACCTTAAGGAAATTTTCCTTCCACTACTTTGGTTTACTCACCTTAAGGAAATTTTCCTTCCACTGTCCAAACATACTCTAAAATAATTGAGGCCATAAGATGCTCCTAGATTAGTAGCAATTGGCCCGCACTTTCCATAAATACACAGGCGCTCATGATCCATCGTATTAATTATCTCAAGAAGAAAAAGAGGAAAATAGTCGATAGTGTTCAGCTTCGACAACAATAACAATATAGTATAACTTCTTTAAATTAATATTTATTAAAATATTAAAAATAATTAATATTTTCTCGACCTTTTAGTGCTAAAAAACAATCTATGAAAAAAGTTAATTATCACATTTTAAAATTTTCCCTTAAAATATTTATAGCTCCCAAATATTATAATATAAATTACCGATTATTAATTGATAAATAGATAATAATATTTGTATCAAATTATCTTAAAATATAAATCAATAGTGGTATGTTTATTTTTGAAATTTAAATAAAGTTGTATTTATCCCTAATAATTTGAGGTGCTTTCGTAAGATCCGGAGTTGCGTTATTGTATCACAACAAGAAATTTTGTACTGTGATTGATACTTAAGATTGATATTTTTTAAACATGTATCATAAATTATTCCATACATTTATTTAAAAATTTAGAATATATTATAATCAATAAATTATTAATTTATCGATTGTATAAAATCGATTTCAATTAATGAAATTTGGTGGTTTTAAGCCTATCATATCATAAAAGTTATATCGTACTGGTGTTATATTTTATAAAATCTTGTTATTTAACTAATAATAGGAAAAATTAAATTTGATTGAACTCATCCAAAATTACTAACAACAAGTAAAAAGAGAAACTAATTTTTGTTATCGATTTTTCGCATTAGTCAATAAAAACTTAAAGACATGCCTACACATATATCATTTTTCAATGTAATTAGATGGAGTAGATAGATGATTTGTCTTTACTTGATGGCTTTTCTTATTTATAACATATGACTACCAATCATAACCAATGTTATTTATAGCCCATAAAAAAAACCCTTGTTTATTAAGTACAATTCCATTCGTAAAAATATCTTAACTGGGTTTATTTGAATTTCATAACTGGTTTTTTTTTTCTTCGTTTTTTCCCCTAAGAATTAGCCAAACTTTCCATTAGAATACCCAGAAAATTACACATAAGAAATTACCTCTTGTTAGTGCCCCTATCATGGCATTATGTGCCAAAATAGGATTGGCTTCAAGCAATTCACTTCTCTTTGTTACAAAATTTAAAATTGAGATAACCGTTGCATTAAGAACAAATTTTCGATAGATCTTATCAACGAAAAGAAACTTAAAAGATAAAAAAGCATTATTGTTGCAAAGCACTCTTCCCTCTTTTGCTAACTTGCTAGCCGCTTTGTTCCTTTCCCTATTGATGTAATTAAAACCTAAAAGAAATTCACAGCCTCACAAAGTCTTGTCACTTTATAAATTATAGCTTGGTTTTTCCATTTGATAAATATTTTCCTTATGCATTGATAATTATTCTTTCACAATCTCCTTCCATCAGAAAATGTGTATCATCGTTTCCCACGTTGCTGCCTTGAGCATGGCTGTTTTTTTAAGGCAGGGTTCTTTAATGGTTCCAAAACAAGCTTTGAGAGTTGTACATGTAGCATTCTATAGTATTGGACCAAAACCTGCATCAACTATTTTAGGCCATCAATCAAAATTAATCTTTAATCGATGATCAAATGGAGTCTTCTAAGAATTATCTGAATGCAAAATAGTGTTCTTGTCTGAATGTAAGGTATTCTGATTCAAGTTTGAAAACAAAAATTTCTAGAATTTTAAAGTTTTATGAATAGCTATTGAGGTTTTCAAACTGTTTTAGGATTTGTTTTGAATTTTAAATAATATTTTCTTCCAAATTAGCCAAAACTTACTCCCAACAATTTCAATATCAACACGGATGCCTATACCACATATCTAGATTGAACAATATTTTAAAAATAAAGAATATGAGTTTACAAGGATTTGGTGGTAGCATCTATACTATTTTTGCAAAACAACAATCAAAAATTTATGTTTAGTAAATTCAGAGACACAATTAGAAAAAATATAATTTTAATTGATTAAATCATCAAATTGCCATATCATTGCCTAACCGGCAAAACATTTTATAAACATTTCCATAATAAAACCTTGATTCTCTGTGAACATTAAAATTCCTAAAAAATTTCCATAATTTAGCATTAGAAGTTACCATAGATGTTAAATTATGAAGTTTATCATTCATTGTTCTAACACTAAATTCTCCATTTTGAATATACCCTTCTCTAAATGTATCTTTTTGAGATATAGTGATTCTAAAACAGTTTTGAAGCTAAATGATGGCGAAAAATGTCTCTAACTAATTTTAAATTCCACTACTTCTCATTGTTTGAGACAATAATGAAAATTGTAGGGTACTTAATTAGTTCACCATCAACTTTTTGTTTCGTGAACTTGTATGGATAATCCTTGTACAATCAATACCTTTAGATCTTAACAAACAAGATCCTTAAATTTGATTATAATTACAAGGTCAAACTAGTATGTACTTGAACCTTCAAGATCCGAATTCTACAAGAGAAAGTTTTCTAGTATCTTTACTATCAAGTGAAAAACTATCTAGGTTGATTAACGTAGTACTTGTGATCTTTTAATTGCATAGATAAATAATATAATGCAAAAATGAAATAACACAAGACACCATAAATTTTGTTAACGAGAAAAACTGCAATCTAGCTGAAAAAACCCAGGACCTCGCCCAGTTTGAATGCCACATTGTATTAAGTTCCTACACATATTATCCTATTATCAGACTTTGGAATGGAATTTAGTTGAGACAAAATACACCCTCAAGGCTATTCACCTACAGTTGTACCCCTTATGTCTCTTAGATCTCGCAAGACTCTACGCATACGATTCTCCTAGCTGACCTCCTTTACAGGTCTATGAGTTGCTCCACAGTCTTACATGAAAACTAGTGCTATCATGCCTCCAACATGACACCTATTTGATTTCCTTTAGATAAGTTTCAATCAAGGTAATGGAAATCTATTTTCTTTAAAGGATTTCCAAGTAAAAAATATATCAAGCAAACCTCAAACAATTACGGCTTAATCTCTTCAAAAGTTATAAAGATGTCTAATTGATTCAACCTCACACGATTTGTCTAAGTTAAGTTTAGATCGTAATCTTGTGAAACTACAGGTCAGAGACGAAGAACATTGTAGTTTCTATCAATCTTATTCCTCAATCGATGGTTCTTGAATGGTTGTATAAAAGAAGAAACGAACCTTTAGAATAAAAAAGAACTACGATGATCAAAACAAGATTCTGGATACAAAGATTTATATACAATGTAAAAGATAGTCTGACCGGGCTTCAGGGATCCTGAGTGAAGTCTGAAAATCAGAGGGTAACTAGTATACCGCCAACTTTTTGTTCATGAGCATGTATGGACAAACCTTATGCAATCTATACGTTCGGATACATAATTCGTTTTCAATATTGTAATAAAAGGATTCCTTTGGATGATCAATTAAGATACAAATACACGAGGTCAACCTAGTATATTCTTGAACCTTCAAGATCTGAATTCAATCAAGAAATTTTTTTCTATGATTTATATTCCAAGATCCGAATTCAAAAAGAACAAGTCTTGTAAGACCTTTACTATCTAGCTAAAAACTATCCGTATTGATTAACATATGACTTCTTATATTTAAATCATAAAGATAAAACAATATAATACAAAATATAAATGACAAAAGACACAAGAAATTGTATTAACAAGGAAAACTAAAATCTAGCATTAAAACCTCGGGACCTTGTCCAGTTTGAGCACCACACTGTATTAAGCCGCTACAGACACTAGCCTACTACCAGACTTTTGATTGGAATGTAGTTGGGAACGAATTAACCTTCCGAGCAATTTAGTTGCATTCGCGCTCCTTACGTCTTTTGGATCTCACAAGACCCTACACACTTGATTTCCCTATATGACGTCCTTTACAGGCCTTGAAGTTCTCCACAATCCTTCGTGAGGACTAGTACGTTTATGCCTTCAATATGACATCTATTTGATTTCCTTCACATATGTTTCAATCAAGGTAATTTAAATTTATTTTCTTTGAGGTATCTCTATGTAGAAAATATAACAAGCAAACTTCAACAATTAGGAAAAGTTACTAACTTCAAAAGTTATAGATAATCTTAATTGATCCTACCTCACAAGATCTAAATAATATAAGCTAAGATGTTAATCTTGTGGAACTACAAGGGAAGAAATGAAGAACTCATTTTGTATGCCAAGGAACAAAGGTATTTAAACATATACTGATACTTGATGAAGAACTCATATTGTATGCCAAGGAACAAAGGTATTTAAACATATACTGATACTTGTTTTTTTTATCAGTAAGAGACCGGAATAGCTGACCACTTTTTCTTGCACTGTAATAATATGACGACATTCGTTATCATATTATTAAGGCTTTCATAATTAAATGGATTATTCATGAGACACTTCTGCACAAGTATAAAGCTTGGTAGGTACTCATCCCCCGCAGGGGTTTTCATTGCTAAGTGATCGCTTTCTATCTGGAGTTTTTTCATGGATAACTACTCATTAAATTTCACATATCGATATGGGAACTCAATGCCACGAGCAGAGATACCAATGGCTCTGAAAGAGAGAAAGACCCATCCTGGGGTTTTAGTTTTATTGGTCAGTTTATCCCTGCGGCCTTCCATTCAATACGAGAAGCCAGGCGCCTTGCGAATAATCAAGGAAAGGTTGTTACAGAAACTTCGCTGACTAAGCTTAGGCCTGTCTTCACAAAATGGGGCGCTTGATCATTTATTTTCTTGTTTCCGCAACCAATAGATTGGTGAAAGTAGTGAAAGTTGTCTCATCATGTTCTTTTTATTGAGAGAATGAAGTTTAAAGCGAAAGAACACAAACGGCTCTTGCGAAGTGCACAAAGAAAGTCCCCCTGATCTATCACGATTGGGATCTGACTTGATGTCAATAAAAAAGGGTCACTTAATTCATGATCAAACGTTCATGAAAAGTGTGCATTTCACAGGGTCCTCCGCTAGAGATTTTGAAGCAAACCATGCTCTAAAGTTCTTCAACTTAAATTGTGTTTCTAGAATTGATTCAATATATAAATGACATATCTAAAGGTAAAGGTATTGGCCGAATCTTAGTCAAAACATGACTAAGGAATGAAAGAATAAAACCTTGAACCCTTCAAGCGAGAGGAAGAAAGTCACTCGACTGAAAAGAGAGCGTCTTGGTCGTGGTTGATCTCAGGTGCACCGTCTAAGATGGATTAAAAAGTTCAGTGAACAATTCACGTTGACTTTGAGCATCTTATCAGATAAAACATATGGTCCAACTGCAAAACTTTTATTTTTTTATTACTTCCAGGGTCGTCCTTTGTGGCACGGCAACACCCAACTTTTTGAAATGGTTTATCAGTAGAGATGTTTCCACAAGTGCTCCTTATTTCAATTGTACTATAATTCCTATTTCTATCTCTATATTCCCTCTTTTGGTCTATTTACATCCAGGAAATTCACACGCTCCATTGGCAGAGCCAAAAGTTGATTCTTGATTAAGTAAGCCATCCTATTCTATTACCATACATAACTGGGAGAATCTTATCCAAAAATAGAGCTAGAAACGCTTCATTTCCTTTTATTCCTCTTCTTCATTTCCTTCTTCTTGAGTACAAGGGTGACTTATCATATTTAGAATCTTTCTGCGGTGTGCTCTATTTACTACTCTTTCATACTCTCTTTTCATTACCACGCGATAGGCCAGCGAAGCGTGAACGGGTGCAGAGAGAACTCGACTGAAATGAGTGGATCTACAGTTAAGGTGACAGGATTCGAACCTATGTCCCTTTGTACCCAAAACAGGTGTGCTGACAAGACTGTGTTACACCTCGTCTCTCACCATGCAGGAACTTGAAAAAATCCATTTTGCTTGATGCTTAAAAGTAGATTTGAACTATTAACACAAGGATTTGAAGTCCTTTGATTTAACCAGCTGAGCTACCCAAGCTACAATCCTTCTTAAAGTTTTCTTCGAGTGATTTACAAGGAGTAGCTTGCTTTTTTTCCGTCCAACCAGAGGAAATAGGATTTGAACCCATGTTATAATAATCTTGTATGTTGATTTAGCAAACCAATGCATTAATCCACTCAGCCATCCCTCCAAGTTTTCTTGACCGGAATTGAATTTCCAGGTTCACCCACTATACGTAATTCTACCTTCTCAGTCATATTAGTCTTAGGGTCTGAAAAAGAGAGGGTAGCTAGTACAACGCCAAATTTTTGTTCGTAACCTGAATGGACAAACCTTGCATAATCAATACATTCAGTTCTTAATACTGCAAGAGCGAGTCTTGAAAAGATCCGTATTCAAGATTGTAAATACAAGGTCAACCTATTATCTTGAAACTTCATGATCTGAATTCAATCACGACAAAGTCTTGTTTGATCTATATTCCAAGATCCGAATTCAACAAGCACAACTCTTGTTATATCCTTACTGACTAGATAAACTATCTAGGTTGATTAACATACTACTTATGATATTTTAATTATAAAGATAAACAATATAATATGGAAAGAAAATTTCACAAGACAACAGAATCTTTGTTAACAAAGAAAACTCCAATCCAGCAGAAAAACCTCGGACCTCATCTAGTTTGAACAAACAATGTATAAAGCCGTTACAGACACTAGCATACTATTAGACTTCGGGATGGAATGTACTTTGATATGGTTTTAAAATAGTGGTAAAAAGGGTTTGATACTCAGACTTGTGAAGATTCGATTTTCTGACCTAATTTTTAATAACTAAAAATAAAGAAAATTAAAATAAAGTTGATTTACAATTGAAGAGAAGAACTAGGACTAAGGATTCCACCATTCGCCAATTTTTCAAGTGATAAAAATCTTACAACTCATGTATTTAGTTTAATCAAAACATTGCCAAAGTTAGGTTTTCAAAATAATAGTTGTAAATCGTAAGCATGAGAGATCAAAAGCTCTAAACCCAGCATGACTCATCAAAAGAAAACACAACTAATTGATAAAAACCATTTTTTCCAATTTTAATTCAAAGCAAATAATTATAAATGAATTGCAAAAAATAAGTAGAATAAGAATTACCATTTTATTAAGGAAAAATAGCTTCCTCTGTCGCCCCAGTGATGGTGATTAGCTCATTGTATTGGAAACACCCTCAAAATAGGTTTTCAAAGCTCAAAAAGTGTTTACAATGATGAAAGAGAAGTAACAAAGAAGAACAGAACACGCTTATAAGCGTTACGGATGATGTTCTCTGCGTTACAGAAGAAAGAAAAGAAAACAACTAGAAAAGAACGGACTTCATGCGCTTCAGAAATATGACTGAATCAACGACAACTTCAGCGACAGTTTTCTCCAGCCTTATGTTCTTCCCTTTTCTTCACCAGCAGAAAATTGGTTTTTCCTGAACACTTTTCGGTGATCTGTTCTCACTTCACTTTTCTTCGATTTTCTTTGGTATTTATAGGTTTAGGTAACCCTAATACATCATCCTTAACCGATTAGGACGCAAATCCTTATCTAAATCCAACTCAAATTATGTTTAAATCCGAAACAGGAACAACTTCTTTTTCCAGCTGTGAATCGATTTGTCAAGCAATTTTTTCGGCGTGAAACACTCAGAAGTTATGTGTTTAATCTTGTTTTCGATTCTTCTTTAATTGGGTAACTCAGAATTACCCCAAACTTTTTAAAACATGTCCTACACCAAATTCAGAAATTTCTTCAGAAACACCAACTTTCCCGCCATTTTCAAGTTTTGGAATTTAAAGAAGGGGTGCCCCCAATCCAACTGGCGTGTGCCTTTATCAATTTTCCCCGGGGCCGTTATCACTTTTGAGCCGATTTATCTACAATTATTTATTTCTCAAAAATACCTACAAAGACATAAAAACTCGTAAATAGTATAAAATCAAGCATTAACAAAATAGAGAATTGAGCACAATTTAGACACAAAAATGTGTCTATCAAATACCCCCAAACTTACTATTTGCTAGTCCTCGAGCAAATCTAATCTAGAAATAATTTAAAATCCTAACTCACTTTCGCAGAAATCGCGACTACATTTAGCATATGTAATAAGCCTTTAAACCCCTAGGTGTGCCTAGTGGAAGAGTTTTGTCTCGTGAGGGTTTACAAGAGATATACCCACAAAACCTTTACTCCAAGTTTTAACTACTCGTGAATGATTGAGGATAAACAATAAACAAGCTATTTAGTTGGCATACTAAATTCTTTGGCTATGGGAATCATTACCCTATATGAGTCCAACTGTTGTACACGAGTTTTTACTCAAGCATACTAAAATTCATATATAATAAAACAAAGCTCTACTCAGATAGTCGTTCAACCACAATACTCAGAATCTATCTAAGTTCAATCACATAAAAAGATTTAGAAGATGGATGTGGAGATGATGAAGTTTGCGCATGTTGACTAAGGTGAACGGTGTTTCCCATATCTGTCTGAAGGTCAGTACCAGGATGAATCCTAATGGATTGAGATTCATGGTCTTAATCGTAATCCCAATATCGATTCAACTGGTATATACAAAGGTCTCAGCGATCGTGTTATTGAAAATAAAAGAATTATAAATGTACTGATAACATGATTGGATCAAACTGAATCCAAGCGCATGGTCCTTATCAGCATCATACATGATAGTTCCCATGGATCCTGCATTCCACGCTTGCTTAGGCGACGGAGAAAGGGAGAACACACACATATTGCTAACAAAGTGTCAATACTAAAAAAAATTTATTTTTTTTTTAAAATAAGAATTAAAAATGGGGATTGATCTTAAACACTCTATTTCATCCTGGCGGTGATAACATTTCGATACAGGTTCCCCACCAAATCACTTAGAGAAACACAAAAATTGCAAAAATAAAAACAGAAGGTGATATGGTCGAGATAGACTCCGAGATATGGTGATGACTATCATGTTATTTCTAACACCTGAACTCTGTCCTTTTATGAATATACCATTTAGCTGGGCACACCAATTCCTATAGAAAAACAGATAAGTTTCCATCTACGTATAATGGTTAGTGTCATCCTGAATTGTTTACAAGTTTCTAGACTTTGGAGTTTTATTATTTCATTAAAAGTTTCTAAGTTTCTCCCTTACCCCCAAACTTAAATCAAACAGTGTCCTTAATGTTTCTAAAGATGAATGATTAAAAGCATGAACAAGGAGAAAAAGTTACCAATCGAAGGAAATCATTTAACGAAAGATATTACCGTCTCGCATGAGC
The DNA here is from genome assembly GCA_023531435.1 of Papaver californicum. Taxonomy (NCBI): domain Eukaryota; kingdom Viridiplantae; phylum Streptophyta; class Magnoliopsida; order Ranunculales; family Papaveraceae; genus Papaver; species Papaver californicum. The sequence continues at coordinate 2,949,020 of JAJJMC010007730.1, forward strand.
ATGAATTACCTCCAAAGAAGTGCTAAGCTTAAAGTCTTTAGCCAGACCTAGAAAGAATTAGTCACCTTATAAAATCATATAACAATAGTCGGAACAACTGTGGGTCATCTGAATCAAATAGTGCTAGCACAAATAATAGGAAACTGCAACAGGCCAAGAAAATGAACAAACCAAGCACACCCTTATCTAGTTTTTTGTTTAAGACAACTACATCTAGTTGTAGTTCAGATTCAGGCTCTATAAAAGGGTCTAAATAAAATATTTTCATGGGATGGATTTCCTCATAAGAAGGATCAACAGGATCAGGTTGTAAAATCTGGAAAAACTCAACTAAGAACTTAGAAGCACATAATAATAACCTGAATAATTATGGATCCTAAAAGTCAATCAGATTTGACTCACACAATTGACTACTATGAAGGTGGTCATTCTTAAACAAATGTGTCGATTCTAATTCCCTAAAGTAATTAGGCTTAGTCTCAAAATTTAATAACTAACACATTTGTAATTCTAACGTTCCCACATATGGAAGAAAATATTTTGGTGGGAAAACAAATTCAATCTTAGTATTCACGTCTAGGTAAACCACATCGACCAGAGGATGGGTTTCTAACAACTGAACTTCTTTATGGACATCAAAACAGGCTCAGAAAATCTAGTTTGAAGACGATCTTGTAAAATGCTAGAGGTGCACATGTCAAGTCCCAAGTTAGGGACATTTCTAAGAGTTAAAGGTAAAACACATGGATAATGATAGTCACCCCCAAACTTAGAGTTTTCAGTGTCTTTAGATTGACTAGTCACGATTTTCCTAATTTCTAGATCGTCAGATTCCTGAAAATAGTCAATTTCTTATTCTAGGTTATAATCAGGTGGTGCATCCTCACCCATATTTAAAATCTCTACGAGTCTATCTTTGTTACCTAAGACTATTGTTTCTAAATCGTTGAACTCTAAAACAGTATTCTCAGGATAAACTCGTTCTTCTAAACCATTATCGGCTTCTAAACAAGAAAATTCTACATCTTCTAAAACAGTGGTATCTCTAGTCAAATTCTTTTCCCTTTGAATAGGTGAATAATCATTAAAATTATTTGAATTTGAACCATAAGTAACACTATCATCATGAAGCATAATTGGAGTAACAATTTCCTGATCACTCTGCATGTATATTTCAAGTTCTTCATCAACATTATCCTCATGATCATAATAATATGAAGATGTTTGAACCTCGTCTAAATAAGTAGTGTTACCAATTCTATCCTCGTCCTCTTTACTAGATGAATAATTATCAAGGGTAGCACTATATTGGAAATTAAGATCACTTTGAGCAATATTATTCTTTTCAAGACTTTCATTCACACTTAATATAAATCTATGTCTATTCTCAGTCATCTCCTTTATGATTCTTCTTGTATCCTCAGTACACTTCTTGACGGAATTCTCTAGAGAAAAAACTAGATCAATAGTGCTAGATTGCAACTGCTCGTGTGATTCTTCTATAGGCATAATAGGTTCATTATAAGGATTACTAGTTTGCATCTGCTTTAGGGCCTCCCTCCAAGACAAAGAGCTAGAATTTTGCTCACTTTCATGTTCATAAGACGGGTGTATGTACGAAAAGTAATTGGGATCACCCTGGTATGAGTAATAGCGTCCAAAAGGTTGGTGGTGATCCCGACTACATCCACACAATGTTGATAGTATGGATAATGTCTATTTTGAAATTCAGTCGGATGTTCATTGTATTGGTCCTCATAAAACCAATTCGACATTTTCTAAAAACTTCCTAATATATTAAATAAAAAATCTAAGAAAATAAATCCTAACAGGAAGGGGGTTCTAAACATACACAAGCAAGGCTGACTCAACCAAATCAAACCTATTGAATCTAGCAAACAAAAAGCATGATGGCTCCACTTAGATTGTTTCTAGACCAGCTTATATTCCTTCTAAAGGCAACTAGTTATAGTTTAGCAAACCTCTTAGAACGATCCGAATTAGATTAAGTCGAACAGAAACAGGATAAGCTCTAAGGAGCTTTGATAACCCTGTCTCTTTGGCAACTTTTCCTTGGGTTACAAGGCGGCTCTAATAAACTTAAAATAATCTTCCTGAATTTTGAGTTAGGCTAACAAAGTAACCAATAAAGTCCTTTTGAACGAGTTTCCTATAAGCTCGTTACCTTATCGGTCTCTTTCTAGTCAAAATTTTAAGGTTTAAGTTCGCGTTTGGTAACGTGTTCTAAAGCGGGCAAGAAGGAAACTGTGATGAAATCTGAGTCCTTATTTTATATGGCCAGTTCTTGCCCTTTACTAGAAAAGTAAATCCGTATTTAGGTCCTCAACATATATGCACACGAAGGAATACAGTAAACCCACTTTCAGGGGATTTTGTGGGTTGATCGAGTCTTACCTCCCGTACCAGACGAGGGATGAATCATTTGTAGTCGACTCGGGCCACCGACTCCTGTGTCAGTGTACGAACCCGAGGTGCCGAGACAATATCGTAATTGTCGTCCTTCCCTGTTGCAGTTTATATTTAAATTACCTTTCCGTTGGGTTTAAAAATAATAATAATGTCCAAAGTCCCAAAATAAATTCCAAAAAGTGTCCAAAAATAAAAGAAAAATTACAGAGATAGTAAAATTTCCTAATACAATTTTCTAAAAAATAAAATCTAATTAAAAATAAAATTATTTTTCTTCTTTTCCGTTCTTTTAAGTTTTATCTTTAACTCCAAGTCTTTAATCACCAAAGTCTTTGGCTCTATTTTCTTTTAATCCTAAATCCAAAACCTGTAGCAAAAAGAGAAACACCCAAAGAAATGCAAAATAGAACAAAGTAAAAATAAAAATCTAATTAAACTAACTAACCTAAAAGAAACTAAAAACAAATATAAAAACAAGTCCGCGTCGGCGGCGCCAAAAATTGATATGGTTTTAATATAGTGTAAAAAGGGTTTGATACTAAGACTTGTGAAGATTCAATTTTCTGACCTAATTTTTAATAACTAAAACTAAATAAAATTAAAATAAAGTTGATTTAAAATTGAAGGGAAGAACGGACTAAGGATTCCACCATTCGCTAATTTTTCAAGTGATAAAATCCTTGCATAATCAATACCTTCAGTTCTTAATACTACAAGAGCGAGTCTTGAAAAGATCCGTATTCAAGATTTTAATACAAGGTCAACCTATTATGGTCTCGAAACTTCATGACATGAATTCAACAAAGACAAAGTCTTGTTTGATATATATTCCAAGATCCGAATTCAACAAGCACAACTCTTGTTATATCCTTACTGACTAGATAAACTATCTAGGTTGATTAACATACTACTTATGATATTTTAATTATAAAGATAAATAATATAATGTGGAAAGAAAATTTCACAAGACAGCAAAATCTTTGTTAACAAAGAAAACTCCAATCCAGCAGAAAAACCTCGGACCTCATCTAGTTTGAACAAACAATGTACGAAGCCGTTACAGACACTAGCATACTATTAGACTTCGGGATGGAGTGTACTTTGATGTGGTTTTAATATAGTGGTAAAAAGGGTTTGATATTCAGACTTGTGAAGATTCGATTTTCTGACCTAATTTTTAATAACTAAAAATAAAGAAAATTAAAATAAAGTTGATTTAAAATTGAAGGGAAGAACTAGGACAAAGGATTCCAGCATTCGCCAATTTTTCAAGTGATAAAAATCTTACAACTCATGTATTTAGTTTAATCAAAACATTGCCAAAGTTAGGTTTTCAAAATAATAGTTGTAAATCGTAAGCATGAGACATCAAAAGCTCTAAACCCAGCATGACTCATCAAAAGAAAACACAACTAATTGATAAAAACCATTTTTTTCAATTTTAATTCAAAGAAAATAATTATAAAAGAATTGCAAAAAATAAATAGAATAAGAATTACCATTTTATTATTGGAAAAGTATCTTCCTCCGTCGCCCCAGTGATGGTCATTAGCTCATTGTATTGGAAACACCCTCAAAATAGGTTTTCATAGCTCAAAAAGTGTTTACAATGATGAAATAGAAGTAACACAGAAGAACAGACACGCTTATAAGCGTTACAGATGATGTTCTCTACGTTACAGAAGAAAGAAAAGAAAACAGCTAGAAAAGAACGGACTTCAGGCGCTTCAGAAATATGAGTGAATCAACGACAGCTTCAACGACAGTTTTCTCCAGACTTATGTTCTTCCCGTGTTCTTCACCAGCAAAAAATTGGTTTTTCCTGAACTCTTTTCAGTGATCTGTTCTCGCTTCACTTTTCTTCGATTTTCTTTGGTATTTATAGGTTTAGGTAACCCTAATACATCATCCTTAACCGATTAGGATGCAAATCCTTATCTAAATCCAACTCAAATTATGTTTAAATCCGAAACAGGAACAACTTCCTTTTCCAGCTGTGAATCGATTTGTCAAGCAATTTTTTCGGCGTGAAACACTCAGAAGTGATGTGTTTAATCTTGTTTTCGATTCTTCTTTAATTGGGTAACTCAGAATTACCCCAAACTTTTTAAAACACGTTCTACACCAAATTCAGAAATTTCTTCACGTAACACCAACTTTCCCGCCATTTTCAAGTTTTGGAATTTAAAGAAGGGGTGCCCCCAATCCAACTGGCGTGTGCCTTTATCAATTTTCCCCGGGGCCGTTATCACTTTTGAGCCGATTTATCTACAATTATTTATTTCTCAAAAATACCTACAAAGACATAAAAACTCGTAAATAGGATAAAATCAAGCATTAACAAAATAGAGAATTGAGCACAATTTAGACATAAAATAGAAAATATCTCGCAAGACCCTACGCACTAGATGGCTGACGTCCTTTACAGGCCTAGGAGTTGGTCCACAGTCATTCGTGAAGACTAGTGCTACCCTGCCTCCAAGATGACACCTATTTGATTTCTGTTAGATATTTTCAATCAAGGTAATGGAAATTTATTTGCTTTAAGGGATACCAGGTAAAAAAGATTTCAAAGAAAACCTCAAAAATTAGGGTTTATACTCTTCAAAGTTTATATAGGTACCTAACTGATTTTACCTCACAAGATCTAAGTCAAGCTTAGACCATAATCTTGTAGAACTAATAAGGTCTAAGATGAAGAACTCCTTGTATTTTGTATAAATATTATTCTTCAATATCTAGTTATTGAATGGAGGTATAGCATAAGAGATGGACCTTTAGAATATACAAGAACTACGATGATCAAGATAAAATTCCGATAACAAAGATTTATTAGGTAAAAGATAATCTGACTGGGCTTCACGAATCTCAAGTGAATTCTTCAAAGTCGTAACCTACTTATATTTCTTGAGGATACTATGTTTATGGGGGACGACTCTTGTAGCATTAAGATGAACTTAGTGTTTTGATATACAAACTGTTGTTGTTGCTTACTGATAGATATACCTTCAAAAGTTGTGATGTAAGTTTTATCCTTTTTAATTGGGAGACAGTGATACATATAAAGTTTCGTGAAATTATGATTCTCCATGTTTTGTATTCTTTTTTCTTCTTAATATAACTTTATCTTTTCAAAAAAAAATTTAATAGGCAGTCCATATGTTCTCTACTGCTTTAAAGATGAGACATTTAATGTTTATTGAGTATCTCAGCAACGAAAACCCTTTTTGCTTGAGCGTTGCTCTACTTTTGAGCATATTTAAGCAGACCAACCACCGCTACAAACCATTTCACCATCCCTCACTCATATTTGTATATTTTTTAGTTTTAGTTATCAATTTTGGTTTTTTTTATACTGTTCTTTACATCTTCTAGTTTTGTTGGTTCTTTAGATGATTAATCACATGCTTAGTGATTTGATGAATAAAAGATGTATGCATTCAATCTTTTCCTGTTATGATGTCCAATCAATCCGCAGCGATAACAACTTCTCTGGCAACTCAGGGAAAATGGCTCTTCCTTCTGCTTTCGTATTATTTTAGTTTTAGTTTTAACTTTACTTGTTTCATGTTTACTGTTTCTTTTAATACTAGATTTAGGGGGTTGATTCTGGATTTGATTTTCGCTTACTTAGATCTTGTGATCCTTTCTTTATCTTTGTTCATGTGATTGTTGTTTGTGGGCATGAATTTCCTTACTGGTGACCATATTAGTTGCCACAAAGTTGATGAAGTTTTGTTTCAGTGGGTAGAAAAGTTCCGACATGTTTATAGGCAAGCTTTTAACTTACTAGCTAGAGAAGATTTGGATCAATTTTGGTCGTTCTACATCTCTTCTTTTAGAGAAGGTTCCTTCAGATCGATTGCAAAAATATTTATGTCGAGTTGAATCATGTATAAACGATCAACTCTCACGAACGTAGGAGGGTGTTACTGTTATCGTAACCGTTCGATGACCCGGTCCTGTTGTTAGATTCTGCTTTGAAATCGCACATCGTTATGTTTATGTTCTGATTTTGTGTATTTTACGTAACTTCAGAATTTTCTTGTTTATATATTTAAAAATTATAACTCATTAATATATTTTTGATAAATTATTCTTCCACTTAATAATCAGTTAAATTTTTACTTTGAATAACAAAAAAAATGGTTGTATTTTGTCACTGCCTGAATATTCATAGATCATATTGTAAAACAGTGGATTCCGATCCCTTCACTACGGAGGAGATTCAGAGTCGAATCCCCTTGTTGTTAGCAAAACAGGTTAGATTATAGGCGTGTTGGGCCTTGGCATGTTGTGGTCCAGCCTATTTAGAAAAAAATAATTATAGACCATGATGCCAATTGCCAAGTTATAGAATCAATGCTGCTAAATTAACAGGTCTATCTTATAGACCTATAGTAATTAATTGCAATACGCTTTATATTCTACCTCTCTTATTAAGACTCCTCAATAAGACGCGAATGAAAAAATGAATGAGATGTCCTCTATTAAGAGAAAAGAGATGTAGAGAGACAAACAAGCAGGAGTACTGGTAAAAGAGAAAGTTTAAGGAGTTAGCGTCAAAGAGGGAAGCTAATTGAGCTTACCTAGGGGGCTCAGAAGAACATATATTTTTAATCGCGGGGAAAGTAGGTATACCAGTACTGGTACTAAATGACTGATGATCACACAGACACAACTTCACTTTTATGCTTTAAAATCTCTTTCTATTTCTTAATATATATATCCTGGACCACCAATTTCACGGCTCCCATTAAATGCGGAATTCAAAAGAAGCAAATAACATTGGCCTAAAAAGTAACTACTCCTTTGCAAAAATCTAAATAAGCCTATTTCTCTGAAAACGGACGAAATACCAAATTTGATCGATCCTTATATTTTCCATGACAACAACGCCTCCATCACATTTTAAGAGTAAGTTTTGGTGTTCTTTCTATAATTTTTTTTTTGAAAAGCCGATATCATTATAGTATAATAATAAAATCACTAAATGATGATATTAGTGATCCGAATTTGAAATTTGTCAACACTAAATTTTTTATTAATTAGAAAAAAAAAATACTTTAGAAAGAGTATATTTTATAACCCAGGATGTATCTGGAATCTCTGGATGCAAATCACTACCGGCATTTGCATCAAACGACTCGTGTTACTTACATCATCTAAGGGAAGCCGAAAGTGACTACTGCTGTACTACTGATTGTATTGGCTCCACCGAAAAAATATGATGCAGATCGGAAGCGTTAAAAATATGATAAATTCTTGCAGCGGAGTAGAATCGAAAAGTAACCGATAAAATAGATAGAAATTGATAGAAATTAGTTGATCTTCAAAGAGATATCCTAACATCTAGGGTTTTATCTAGACTTCGTTAATTCACTACTAATAACGACTATAGATTTGAGATTAGTATTCAGACTTCGGGGTAAACCCAATAAAAATCAAAATTAATAAACTCAACTAGTTTAATGAAAAAAATAAAATAATTTTAATTAATCAAAAACTTTCTTAATTTTAGTTTTTGGAGCTCCTTATATAGATAACTCCTACTAAACAAACCCTAAACTTACGGCCTGTTTGATATAGGAGTAGTTATTTGAAGAATCAGTGAAAAAGAAGTGCGAAAAACGAGCTATGATCTCCGATCTAAGTAAAGAACAACGTTCTATTTCAAGAAAGGACTTGATCCACGCATAATAAATAGCTTCTTTTGAACCATTAGGGTCGACATCGAGGTGCCAAACGACTCCGTTGATAAGAGCTCTTGGGAGTTATCAGCCTGTTATCCCCGGCGTACCTTTGATCCGTTGAGCGAGAGCTCTTCCACACTGGACTCCCGGATCACTATGGCCGACTTTCGTCTCTGTTCGACTAGTAGGTCTCACAGTCAGCTAAAGGCAGGGCGAATACCGTCACAAGCAGTAAAGGCTGCCAGCGGAGTGGAAAAACTAAAAACATTTGAAAACCAATTCAATTCAGTTTATAGAGTAAAGGAAGCACGCTTGCAAGAGAGATCCCATCATCTTATAGCCGAGCCACGGAACACAGGCTAAAATCTTTGATCAAAAACCTAAAAACTTATTTTTCAAAGGTATCTACTATCTCTAGACAACTTTAACTTATTAAAACTTTTAAAACAAACTTTTAGACTCTTTTAATTTACATTAAATAATAAATCTAAAAATTAATTATTTTCTATTCAAAATAACATTAATAAAATATAAATAATAATAAAATAGTAAATTTATTTCTATAAATTTGGAAGTGCAGATGGATGAATGCATTATAAATGAAGCCAAAATTGGGCATGCACATATAAAAAAATGTGATTGCTTTACATCTCGATCAACTGGATTCCCCTATATCCGAACGTGTGTTCTCTTTTATAAGAATAATAATTTGGTCATGTTCTCGTGATCAACCGCGTTTTCCTCTATCCTCTTCTTCTTCATTCCATCCACCGAAATCCTCGACCGTTTGATTTATTTATATCCATCACAAGAGTCCTTTACTCATTTATATTTAATAATCCAAAATATTCTTTGGGTTGGTTGTGTTTTGCCTAATTGTGGTCCTTAATTTGATGTCGGAAAGAATGTCCCTTCAGAATTAGTGCGTGTGCGTTTATCCATTGGATATTAAAGAATGGGACAAACAATAACAAAAAGCAAGAGAATGGGAGAAGAAAGGAAGTGAGGAGTGACCATGAGGATATGGAATCGACTTGGTTGCTTAAAAGAGGTGCGAGGTGCGTATGCTGGGGGAGGCTTATTTACAAACTTTTAAAAGTAAAAATGAGGCGAAATTACACGAATATAGACAAAAGAAAGATTATCTAGATATATTGAAATAACTATAATTAAAAAGCTAGCAAGAAGAAGAAGACATGGAAAGTAAATAATGAATAGTCGATTGATGATCAGCAGCAGTAGTCAGCGCGCGCAGCAACAATCTGCATTATATGTATGCAAATGCAAGCATGCATCACAATATCTTCTCTCCCTATCAACCTTTTCTGTCCCCCCAAGGCCCCAACCACAAAAGAAAAAGGAAGAAGGAAACAATTAAAGCACATCTCATCATCACTATCTCCCACCTCTCTTTTCCTTTCCTTGATCGACTGGAATTTTTGATTCATTTCTGTGCGTATTTTGTTATTGTGTAAGCGTGATTCACGTTTGTGATTCGTGTACATCTTTACCACTTCTATGTACCCACTTGCTTCTAGATACCCGGGATATGTACATACACTTTCATATTATACCATAAATTCTCTGAATCACCTAATCGGATTAATATCAAGGAATAAAAACCATAACCATATTTAATTTAAGAATGCAATTGAAGAGCTGAATTATTCAATTTACGTAATGGTTTCCCTTTCATATTATACCATAAATTCCCTAAATCACCTAGTCATATTAATATCAAGGAATAAAAACCATAACCAGATTTAATTTAATTTAAGAATGCAATTGAAGAGCTGGATTATTTAATGTAGTAATGGTTTCTCTTTCTCCTAAGATCAAGGTTTGAACAATGGACGTTTTTCTGAGAAAATGACTATTAAAACGGTCACATCTAGATACACATGTCGTTTTTTTATTTCTATTTCACGGTTGAGTCTGTGAGGCTTATCGATATTTATGTCTAAATAATACCGATAAATAAGAAAAATAAGCGTTTTTTAGACCAGTTATAAATGTTTTCACGTATGTGATAACTGTTTTTTCTAAAATTATTATTAAATAATTTTTATATAATCTTTTATTTCTAAAATAAAAGATGAAAAATTAAAAATTAAAAATCGACATAAATGAATAAACAAATTAAATAAAATAAACGTAGTAACACTGTTTAGACCCATTATAACTGTTTTCATGCATATAATAATTGTTAGACAGAAATTTCAGATTATAATTTATTTTTATTTTTCAAAAATAACCGTGATTATATTTGTTATTTTAAAAAATATCAAAAAAAATACGTTTTTTTTTAAATAATTTTTTTTTTTTGACAAAAATATGCTTATAACCGTCAAAACACGGTCATGGACCCCTGACCCGTTTTTCAAATCTTGTACGAGACATAAGCAGCAGAATTGAATGGTACGTTTTTCTGAGTTTTTCATTTCATTCACTGATACACACTAGAAGCTGAGCAGCCTATAGATTAGATAGACTAAAGTGTGATAGAGAGAAACCGAGACATCAGCGAAAACTGAAAACCATATTTATTGACTTTCAATATCTTCTTCTTTTTTTTCTAAGAAAACGGCTCAGTAATATTTAAAGTCTGTCTGTATTTCTTCTGATTAGATGGATGTGAGGTTATGAATCTCTATAGACCTTGGTCTATAATCTATGCCGCTATAATTCTGCCAATCATGTAGCTGACTGACCAACAATGGCTCGTGCATCAAAATTATTATGTCAGTAAAAATTAAAATTAATATTCATTTCAGGATATTTAATTCTTAACGTCTCTGATGTAATTGTTCATTATCATCAATGCATCATCATGATCGTCGTTCTGCAACGGTTATCATAGGCGAAGAAAATATTCTACAGTTTCCCATTTTTTGTGTATTTATTCCTACAATTAATTAATTAATTAGTCTATTTTTTTTTCTCAGGAATTTATTTAAATTAAATTAAATTAAATTAAATTAAATTAAATAAGAACATTATATCCTTTGTGGGAGTCGGATAAGGTGTTACCGTGGGTGAGATACATTGTGTAAGTTCGGATAGAAAAAGGAAAGGAAAAGAGAGAAAGAAAAAGAGAAAGACAGAGAGAGAGAGGTGGAAGCGTGATTGCTTTTACTTTTCTTTATAATATTACTTTACACAGAATCAATATTTGAAAATCGTAACACGAGATTTGAGTTGAGAGTTGAGACATATAACAAGTAACAGCGTATAAAAGAGATAAAAGAAAAGAAAGAATGTTAGTAGTAGTATTTTGTTCCGAAGGCAAACATGCGTGGCTTGGTGCAGCCATTTGGGCTCAACTGCCCACTTGTATCGTTCCAACTGGTCTCTGGTGAAAAATATGAAAATGAGATTATCATTTATAATATAATCTTTAGTAAGAACCCAAATTCATGCAAGTTGATAGAAAATGAACGGAAAACCTACTACATATTAGCTAGCGGCAATGTCTCAGCCGCCAACGATCATGCCACTGCCGCTAGGCAGCTCTTGCTGCTCGGCTGATCATCCTTTTTCTTTCACCTTGGTGGTAAAATGTGTGTCCGTCCATGCGACTTACAAAAAAAAAACAGTGCTATATAGAGTTTCTGCACCCAGCTAGCTAGACCTTTACCGTTTCCAGAAAACTGAGAGGATTTCTGAACAGTCCAGTAAATTGTGTGGGCCTCAAAATCAACGAATTATGTAGGTCACAAAATTAACGGCCATAATTTACCTCGATCTTGAATACATCAAGATGTGTTGATGTTTATTCATACGTCTAATACGAATTCATGTAAATTACTAGTACTGAGTTTTTAATTAAAAAAAAAAAAGAAAAAAGGTTTTTCAAGGGTTTTTCTTTTTCTTTTTTCTCACTGTCTCTCAGACTCACTTGTTTTCTACGTTGTACCCGAAGCTCTGTTCTTCTCTGCATCTACACTGTTCGTTCACTCTCCCTCACTCTCTCTCTCTCTGCTGAACGTTTTTGGAATATGAGCAGCAGAAGAAGTATAACAAATTGTTGGAGTTTTCACATTGTATAAACCAATATTGTTATGAATCATCATCCTCATCTTCAACAACAACAACAACAGCAACCACTTCTGCAAGAACCACCACCGTTACAACCACCACCACTACCACTACAACATCAACAACAACAACTTCCTCTTCCACCTTCGCGTTTCACGATCTGTAAACGTCATCCTGAAGAACCACTCACTGGTTTCTGTGCTTCATGTTTACGAGAACGTCTCGTCGGTTTAGATTCCTCTATCTCTACCATTTCCCACCCGAGAACATCCGCCACAGCCGCCACTTTCAAATCGATATTTCGAGGTGCTTCTTCTGTCATTACTGATAATAAAGATCCTTGTACATCTACATCATCATCGAATTTGCCGGAGCTTCGTCGGTGTAAATCATTTTCAGGTAGAAAAGCTGAAGGTTTGTCTACTGGATTTGAACCTCAGAGAAAATCCTGTGACGTTAGAGGAGGTATACCTACTCTCTTTAATCTTATCAATAAAGAAGAAGATATAACAAATTTAAGAGTTTGTGAAGAAATCAGGGGAAACAGTGAAGAAATTAGGGGAAATAGAGAAGAAATTAGGTCGACTCGAGTAATCGAAGAAGTTGAAATTGAAGTCGAAGAAGAAGAAAGACTAACAATGAAGGATCATCTAGAACAAGAATCACAGAACAAGAAACAACATTCGAGTAAAGATTTGAAAGAAATTGCTGGAAATTTCTGGTCTGCAGCTTCGGTTTTTACTAAGAAATTACAGAAATGGAAGAAAAAAAAGCCAAAGAAATCTGAAACTAGTACAACCAGTGGCTTATCTTCTAGCACCACAAATCATAATCATAATAATAAAACACATACAGAATTGGCAGATTATGGAAGAAGATCATGCGATATTGATCCTAGATTTTCTTTGGATATTGGTCGAATATCTTTTGATGGTCCACGATACTCTTTAGATGAACCAAGAGCTTCTTGGGATGGATACCTTATTGGAAAAACGTTTCCAAGATTAGCTCCAATGGTTTCAGTTGTTGAAGATGTTCCAATTCCGATGGTAAAGAGATCTGATAATCAGATCCCTGTTGAAGAAACTTCAACTTTTGATACTACTCCAGGTGGTACAGCTCAAACACGTGATTATTACTCGTCTTCAGATTCGTCACAGCGTAGGAGAAAAAGTTTTGATCAATCGTCGTCGGATTTGTCACAACGGAGAAGGAAAAGTTTCGAACGTTCCAATTCAATTCGCAAGAAAGCTGCTGCAGTTGGAGCAGAATTGGATGAAAGTAAATTGGTCACAAATTCGAAACTATCACCTACTAATGTTGAGTTTCATGGAGCTAAATTGATTGGGACAGACAGAGATTTGCGGGATTCCAGGGTGAATTCTCTTAGAAATGATGATCGATCGGAGACTCAAAGCCATGAGTCGGTATTAAGAGATTATGTGTCATGTAGTGTGGATCAAAAGGAATCAAAGAAATCTAGTAGATGGAGTAAGGCTTGGAACATTTGGGGAATAATGAACAAGAAAAATCCTAGTAGTAGTAAGGATGATGATGATGATGAAGAAAGGTCTAACAATAGAGCAAATGTAGTTGAAAGATCGTTTTCAGAGTCATGGCAAGAACTAAGAAAAGATACTAGTGCTAATGGAGAATTAAAAGGTGGAATTAATAGAATTCTTAGGAGTAATAGTAGTGTTAGTTCCAGGAATGCTATTAACTCAAGTGGTGCATTTAACAATGTTGGTGGGAGTGGCGGTGCATTTGGTAATGCCAACAGCGGCGGTGTAAGAAATGTTGTAGAGACTAATGGAATTGGTAAAAAGAAAAAGGAAGAAGTTGTGCTGGAACGAACAAAGAGTGCGAGATATTATTCGAATGATGTTATTGATAATGGGCTTCTACGATTCTACTTGACACCATTGAGGAACAGCAAAAGGAGTGTATCTGGAAATGGTAGACCTAAGAACAATGCACAATCGATTGCTAAAAGAGTACTAGGTCTGTACTGAGAATATCAACCCAAAGGTACATCTTTGTCATCAACTGTTGTTTATTTTGGATCAAAAATTGATCTTTTTTGCTTACATATTTATCTATATCTGTATCTGTTTGTTACTTTTTTGTTTATTTTTTTTTGTTTTGCAAAGATAAATTGAACTCACATTGTAGTTTTCCCTTGCTTAGCCTGTTTATCTTAGTATACTTTGGGTAAATAATGAGAATGTTCTCACTTTGAGTTTAACAGCAAGGGTATCAAAAATTTTGTAACATGTATTGATTTCAGCCCTCTGCATTTAGTATAAGGGTAACTTCTTGTGATATTGTATGAATTCATACTAACTAGCAATTGCTATTTTTAACAAGTAGAAATTTGAGATGGCAAAGGAAGACTGTATCGAGAAACCAACAATAATATAGTGTATGAGGTTCAATTGTCCGAGAATGGGTTACATATTGTGTTTAGTTTTGGGTCAATGCAGTTGTCTGCATCCGGTAATGCACAATGCCGAAGTGACTTGTACCAATGAGGCAAAAGGACTCGAAGGACTCGCGTAGTTTCCCTGTTCTAAAAAGAGGTATAAATATCAATAATCCTCTTCTCCAGCTACTTTTAGGTTTGACGCAAACAAAGTCAGTGCCTAAGCTGTAGAAATTCATTGAAAAGAAGTAGCGCTATACAATATTGAGGTAGATTGGTTGTCACTCCTAATTTTAGATTTATCTAGGAGTTTTTGTTTAATACAAAAAGGAGGATTGTTTTCCCAATCCAAGTTACAGATAAAGTGCTTTGCCTGTTTTCACAAAATGAAATCCTAGAAAAGTAGGCGCTAAAGTTTTCTTTGTCTCTTCTAAAATAGCTCTGCTCTGCCAAGAGATAGAAGAGTCGTTCCCATTCAAACATCAATTAATTTCTTGCAGTCTCCTTCCATACTAAAATTAACCATTTCTTTCTCTTTTGCCCACAGGGGTTCAGTTTAGTTTCTTTACACCACTTCCCTGAACCCTTGTTGTTGAATACCTATGTTAGCTTTTTTGTCTGAATGCATTTAAAACAACTCGCTTTATAAATGATCCCTCTAGAAGGGGGTAATTCTAACAAATACTTTTAGTTATTTCATTCTCTATTTCTACTGTGCGAATCCTGAGGAAAAGAATTATTCTTCCACCGAGCTGAAACAATATGTTGATGGCCCTAGTAAAACAAAATCATCATTTAATAGCTATTTCATTTATTTATTTATTTATTTTTTAATATATTGAAACTATTTGAATCTTAAAAATTACTAATGCATCAAAAATCAAAATTTAACAAATATATATGATCTGTAGAATGTTTTATATAATTTTATATTATTTATAGGTAAACATACGATTTAAAATTAACCATGAATCTTCGTTTCACGATTTAACATACAAATCGATTCGTAATAACAAAAAACGAGTCACGATTCGATTTAAGATTCAAAAACCTTATGTATAGCTTCTGCTTTTTGTGGATTAGTTGACGTGGACTGTGCTATTGCTCTCCTAAAAGTACCATGTCATTATAAGAGACTAGTGCAAAGCCAGAAGGACTAACTTTGGAAATTCAGGCTGCATTCTTTTATGTGTGTTTCATGTGTTCTAGTGCTTTCCAAGGGTGATCCTGCTTTTTTGTTGTTGCTGTTATATTCTTCATTCAAATATTGGTTCTATTCCAGAGAGATAAATGTCTCTGAATGTGTAATGCTACATTCATGAGATTATGTTTAGCTTCCTGGAAAGCTCTAATATACTTTTCCTTCCAAATTAACCATATTCTGGCAATGACCAATTATATATTGATGAAACTATGTTTCTCTTGTAACCAAATTTTGCAAATATCTAACAAAGGTTCTGACAAAATATACTGAAATTGAACTGGATATGGGGGAAGGGACCAGATAGACTTTGCATAAGCACAATGGAAAAAAAGATTTCTCTAGTTTCATTGTCACAACATCCAAAACACCACTGAGGAGAAATATTGTTGACAATACTATAAAGTTTAAAATTAGTTGGCAACGCATTCTGCAGACATTTCTAGAAGAAAATTTTAATTCTCTGAGATATTTCAAGATTCCACCGATTTTTCCAAATGCTTCAATAATGTTTAAGGAGATGTTTTCTGTGCCACTAGCATAAAGTTTGTTATACATTGATTTTGCTGTAAACTCACCTGTATTGGTAAGCATCCATCTAATTTTATCTTGTTTGAGATGATTATTATTATCTGTAGATAGATTTATTTTGCTTATGAGTTTGGCAACATTTGCAGGAAATACATAGTCAGTTAAAGGATTGTTTCTGTTTTAGGGTGAAGACAAATATACGGTAAAATCGTACTTTCAAGTAGGTTCGAGAGATCAAAATCAAACACGACAAGCCTAAACCAAGAAATGGCCATTCACGTCCTGCTTCAATCACAAAGGTGGGGAAGATTGGGTAGGTCTTAGGAGAGGGAAGCAAAGAAGGTTGAGAAATATCAGTGTGATAGGTAGTGTGAAGAAGAAAAGCATTCTCTGAGAGGAATCGCTAATTTTGTATGTTTTTTTGTCCTGACTGATTGTCTTGTTCTTGAATGGATAAGAATTATCTATTTATAGTTCGAAGAAGACACTATTTCTCGTAAGTCGTGGAGGTTAGGGAGAGGTGGAGAAGTGATGATTGTGGATATTGTAACGGGGTCGTCTCTGGAAAGTAAGGAGGACCTGTCAGACCACTACTCCTCATCCTCTCAACTACTTTGTAACCGTCCCACTACTTGTTACCTTCTTGTTCGTGGAGGTGTTGCCACCACACACGATTATTGTAAACCGCCAGACCAATACCCCAATGAGAATCCCCACATGTGTTGTATTTGGTATCTCTTGGAAATAGTGGAGTGATATGGCACATTTAATGGCTAAGTATTAGCTCAGAAGTGACTTAGCATAAGTCTGAGAGGCATTTGAGGCTAAATGTTGTAAAGGGCTTCTTAAGCAAGGAGACCTACAAGAATTCATATAAGATTTGATATTGGACCCATATTGAGAAAAAAGGCGTATTTCTGAAGTAAGTAGTTAGCAAAACTAGTTTAGCTACTTAATGCAAATAGTAATGTGCTAGCTCTTTCAGTATAGAAGGCTAATGTGCTAACGTCCCAGGAGTAAGACCAATATGCATATCTTCTAGTAAATATCAATTATAGCGTTAGGAAGCTAGTGTCAAGGAGGTTCGAAGTTAGCACTTCGATTGAATCAAGTACAATTAGCACTAAAGTGCTAGCGCCAATGCGCTTGTGGCTAAGTCGCTAAATATGGGCGTGCTAGGCCAAGGGCGCATTGACCATGGGCGTGCTAGGCTAGAGACGCTAGGCTAGGAACGCATCAGGCTAGGATGCCAAGTTAGGGACGCATCAGGCTAGCTAAAGCGTATTAGGATATTGGGAATGCATCAATGCTAGGAACTTAGCGCTAGGGACTTATTGCTAGGATTGTGACTTGAGACGCGCTAGGATACTAGGACGCTGTGGCCTATGTGACGCATCAGCTGAGAGGGACGTGCTAGGCTGCTAGGGACGCTACGGCCAAGACGCGCTGGAGCCAAGAGGCTAGGACGTGTTGGGGAGTGAAACACGCTAGCCAAGAGGAGTTAGCGTTTTAGCGCTAGGGTTAGGGTTAACAATTTTAACGCTAAGATTGAGGTGTGCTAGCTAAGACTATATTAGGTTAGTTGGCGCTTCTAAGGTGTTAGGGTTAGCGCCAGGAGAGTTAGCGCTTTTACCGCTAATGTGGCTAACTGGTGCCAATGTGGTGCTAAGCCAAATAACTAGCGCTAACTTGGTGCTGATAGGAGGTAAGGCTAGGATTAGCCCAACTCAGAGGTTCAATGCGTCTTTTGAGGCATTGCTTCTTGATTGTGGTGCGTCCGAGAGGAGTGACGCATAATTTGTTGCTTATATTCAAGCAAAGTGCTAAAGTAGCATACTTGAGCTCATTAGAGCAATTTGAGAAACATTGGTTGCGAATGAAGCGTTAAGCTAGAATGTATTTTGGGGGTTTAAGCATTAGCTATTCCCGAATTTAATAGATGTTACTGGAACATCAATACGCACTCGAGGCAAGTTCAAGGAATTCAACCGTGGAATTTATGTGACCTGAGCCTAGTTTGATATGGAATGAATATTATGAGTATTGAGAAGGCTGCAAGGCCAGTTTATAATGTTTGAAGAGAATTCGTACTCTTAATTCACTTGCGGAACATAAGTAAAAATACAATATTCCATATAGAGTTAAGCATATGCGCATAAATATACACATATCCTTTTTTTTATATTCTTGCTGCTTGGCAGTGGGCAATTTTATAATTATAGCCCTTGTAAAAAAGTCACCATCTATATTAAGTCCCCTGCTTGGTGAGGAACAGTAATGTTGCACAGTAAAGTACTAGATGGCGACAATATGCTTTCAATAATCATATATGTATGATTTAAATTTTAAGAGTAGAAGAGGGTGTACTTAGCTTCTTGGATGTTTGAGATATGCACCCTTAGCACAAAACTTGGTTGGGGATAGTAGACGCTCTTGTTCCTGCTAGGAATATCAAATATCACGAGCAAGAAGGACTGAAAATTACCGCAGCTAAAAGGAAAGCAACTTAGCGCCACTTTTTTTTTCTCTTTTTTTAGGTTTCCCAGTTGGAAGTTGGCGCCTATATATATGCCTCTTCCCTCTTTTTCTTTACGTCACTTCTTCTTTTCTTCTTTTTGCTAGTAGCAGGCGTGACAGGAATTGATCCTGTCTTTCAAGGTTGCGGCATCAACAAGTGTGGGAATTTGATCTTGAGTAAGCGCCATGGCCGACCAAACCAAAAAGGTAAGCGTCTTCTCTTTTCCTTATTTTTTAACACCATTATGTTCTTTTTTTTTGTTTTTTTTTGCAAACCCTTAGTTTTTTTTCTTAAAGCCATCAACTTTTACCAAACTAGGGTTTCAATCCTCTTTTGATATAGGAAGAACTTGAATGCATTGTAGATGACTAGTGAACATGATAATGATGTTGGCACATCTTTTGGTCAGAATATAGAAGAAATTTCTGATACTATATTTCTTGAGAGCGTACCTCACATTCGTGATAGGTTTGATGAGTATATTCTGAAGAGCTTGTCGTACCTCCTGGTTTTATTGGTAACTTTATCCCCAAATTTGAGAAGTATGTTGTCCCTCAGAGTATTGTTCCTGAGGTTGTCCCAAGACTTTGCTTACAGAGAGGAGATTATGTATCTTCTCATGCCAAGTTCAAGACACACCAAGTCCCCATGAAAAAGTGGGTGAGATGGTGCAAAGTGATGTTGAGTGATCTTTTAGTGGTTAAGGTTTTGAAAGAGGCTGGAATATTTCATTTTGTAAGAATGTCTAATCATCTACAGGTTTTTAAGGATGTTAAAGGTCTTTTAACCTTTGCTTCTCGTTGGTGTGAACCAACTCATATTGTTATATGCGCCTGGGGCGAACTAACAATTATTCTGGAGGATGTAGTTAGTATGTTGCAGCTTCCGATTTCAGGGACTCTCCTGTCAAAAATTCTTCTAAAGAGAAACAATTGATCACAACCCTAGAGAGGAAGATAGAATAAATTCAACAAGGTAGGGGTCAAAATGGTGCATAGTATGTGAAGTGGATTGATCATTGGTGGAATGGTAAAGCTGATTGATGCGTGTCATAAGTACAACACATTAATCAATATATTTCCTACTAATTAACTAATAATATAGTGGTAGTAAGGATCGTTCCCACAAGTAACTGTGTAATTGAGATGTTATTTAGATTAGCAAAACTATTGGTTGTTTAAAGTGATTAAAAGAATAATAATAAGACAATAAGAATAACGAGATGATTAGGGAGTCATTCACCGTTACCAAACGTTTACTGAATTTTAATATACTTATCTATCTTTCGTTAGAATCATTCATCACCAACCGTAGAATAACAGCTAGATCAGTGTTATCCCCAAAAATCCTTTTATCACTGGATACGGAAGTTCTCGACTACCAGTTTCTATTAGTCCGAACCACCAAGTAGTAGATCACTCAAGGTGTAACCCAATCGAATGCTTTAAGCTTTGTGAATTTAGGTTGATCCCAGTAGTTAAACTCTTAGATCAAGGTCCACTTGTTGGTGTTGTCTTCACTCGCAATTGCTCCACAGAATCCCTCTACAAGGTCTCACGATTATTACTTGTCTACGAGTCGATGGACGATTACTTATCTCATAAATATTTACTAGCAATAGAATGATCAATAAAATAACTTGGTTGCACGCACAAATAATCTAAAAATCAATCATAAACCCTTGACATACTGAAAACAAACTATAAGATGATTAAAACTCCAAATAACTTATATAACTAATAAATATTCACGCTTAGAACATTGAATTCATCCTTGATCAACAAAAGGCTTAGATACTCATATTGCAAAGAAGAATGGTTCCCCCCCCCCTAAAGGGGTAAACCTTAGGTTTAATATGTAGAATTGTAGTATGAGAAGTAGAAGGTTGTAGAGATTCCTTCTAAGATGTAGAATATATGATAAAGATGCCTTGTTTGAGCCTTAGATGTCTTCTTTTATAACCTTCAATGCTTGGCCCTCAAGTCTCCTCTCCTTGTAGGGTTTAGAATCCTTCCCTAACCATGTTTCCTTGCTTTAGAATTCTAAAACGTGTCAACAGACCCAATAGGTTATCCACAGTCGGCATGGTCGATTTCCATGAGCAATGCCGACTCTAGGACCAAAATAACTCCAATTCTCTGTCCCAAAACTTACTCCAGTCGACATGGTCGATTCCCAATGAACCATGCCGAGTTTAGGGCTTAAAAATCTAAGTTTTCTGTATGAAAAAGTGTCCCAATCGGCATGGTTGGGAACCGCGCCAACTGAAATGTTGTAGATGACTTTTTCTTTCTTCGGCTGTTTTGTCCATAACTTATTTGTCCGAACTCGGAATTACCTCATTCTTTTTGCGTTCATGATCGTTTTAGAAAAGTTGTAAAAATAGTTCGTTCACTGAGACTTGTGAAAATTTGTTTTAGACCTAATTTTGATTTAAACTAAAAATAAGTAAAAGATTGTAACAATAGTATGAAGAACTAGGACTCAAGATTCCACCAAAATCACTTCTGAATGATGAACACAATGATTCTTAACAATTTTAGCCCTTTTATTGACTCTGTTTCTTTTTCAAAAGTAGATTTCTAAAACATTAACTGTGAATCGTAAGCATGACGCATCAAAAGATCTTAAGTCCCAACATACACCATCAAACAAAATCACAACTAATTTAAAAAAATCATAAATCAATTTAAAACCAATTCAAAAGTTATAAAGAGTCAAAAATAGTTACCATTCATTCATGAAATATGTCTTGCTCCATTGTCCCAGTGATGGGTTTAGCTCATCATGCTCAAAACACTCTCAAAAGATAGAAACATGGCTCAAAAGAACTTGAGAAGAAGAAAAGAATTAAAAATAATTAATACAACAAAACAAATACGCTTATAAGTGTTGCAGATTGAGATTTGTCATGGTTCTAGAATAGTCTCCGTGTTGCTATTGGTAAAGGATAAAGGTTTATGCAACGACTTTATACGACAGTTCTCTGGTGTTGTTTTCTGTTCTTCTCAATCTTCTTCACGAACAAAGCCTCTTTTGTTTCTGAATTTTTCTCCCGGCTCCGACTTGCTTTTTCTTCACTCTTTTTGCTATTTATAGGTTTACGGAACCCTAACTAGCCTTCCTTAATCGATAAGGACCCAAAACTACTTATCCAAATCAAATCAAACTCGTGTTTATCTCAAATCCGAGAATAAACCTTTTTCTGATAGTAACAATGATTTTCACCATTTTTCACGGCATGAAACACTCTTCTTTGACGTGTTTAGTCATGTGTTGATTACTTTTCTATGTAGTGAACTCGAATAGCTTTGAAATCCCATAAAAATAGGATCCAAGTAAATTAGATAACTCCTTCACGAGTGTTTGGAATTTCCCGCCATTTTCGGATTTGAATTCAAGAAGAAGGTTGCCCTAATCCAAACAGTGGGTGCCTTTAGTAATTTTCTGGGTGCCTTTATCGCTTTTTGAGCCAATTTTTCCACAAATATCTATTTCCCAAAAATACCTATAAAAACATAAAATACCAAAATAAGTACAAATCAGTGATAACAAAATAGAAAATTGAGGACAAATAAGACACAAAAATGTGTCTATCAAATACCCTAAAACTTATTATTTGCTAGTCCTTGAGCAAATCTAATCTAGAAAATAGAAATCTAACTCACTTTCGTAGGAATCACGACTACACTTAGCACGTGTAGCTATCCGTTAAACTCCTAGGTGGCCCTAGAAAATGAGTGTTATCTCGTGAGGGTTTACAAGAGGTATACCCACAAAACCTTTTACTCCAAACCCTAGCTACTTGTGAACGATTGAGGGTAGATACTAAACATGCTATTTAGTTGGCTACCAAATTCTTCGGCTACGGGAATCATTACCCTATATGAATCCAATTTCTGTTCATGAGTTAGTACTTAGCGTACTAAAATTCATCTAAGAATTCAAAACTCTACTTAGATAGTTGTTCAACCACGATATTCAGAATCTACCAAATTTCAATCACATGAATAAATTTAGAAGATGAATATGGATGAAGTTTGCACATGTTGACTAAGGTAAATGGTGTTTCCCATATCTTTCTGAAGGTCAGTGCCAAGATGAATCCTAATGAATGGAGATACGCTCCCACTGGTCATAATCTTTATACTAATATCGACTCAGCTGGTATACACAAGGGTCCATCGATCGATTTATTGAAAATAAAACAATTGTATTTATATTATTAAATGTACTGACAACATGATTGGATCATTTGAATCCAAGCGCATGCTCCTTATCAGCATCTTACATGATAATTTTCATGGATCCTGCGTTCCACGCTTGCTTAGGCGATATAGACAGGGAAAAGACACACATATTGCAATCAAAGTGTCAATGCTCGATTTTTTTTTGTATATTTTATATTGTTGGTCTGAACAATGGTCTAAAAAAAAATACAATAATGGGGCTTGATCTTAAACACTCTACTTCATCCTGGCGGCGATAACAATTCGATACCGGTGCCCTACAAAATCACTTAGAGAAACATAAAAATTGCAAAACTAAAAACAGAAGGTGATATGGTCGAGATAGACTCCGAGATATAGCGACAACTATCATGTTATTTCTAACACCTAAGCTACGCATCCTTTTATGAATAGACCATTTAGCTGGGCACACCAATTCCTATAGAAAAAGAGCTAAGTTTCCATCTGCCTAGAATGGATAGTGTCATCCTGAATTCTTCACAAGTTTCTAGACTTTGGAGTTTCATATTTCAACTTAAAAGTTTCTCCCTTACCCCCAAACTTAAATCTAACATTGTCCTTAATGTTCTAAAGATGAATGATTAAGAACATGAACAAGGAGAAACTGTTACCAATCGAAGGAAAGGAGTTAAGGAAAGATATTACCGTGTCGCATGAGCGTGGGTTACCTCCCAAGAAAAGCTAAGTTTAAAGTCTTCATCCGGACTAAGAAAGAATTAGTCACCTCAAAAAATCATATAACAATAGCCGAAACAACTATGGGTCATCTGAATCAAATAGTGTTATCACAAATAAAAGGAAACTGCAACAGGCCTAGAAAATGAACAAACCAAGCACACCCTTATCTAGTTTTCTGTTTAAGACAACTACATCTAGTTGTGGTTCAGGTTCAGGCTCTGTAAAAGGGTCTAGATGAAATTTTTTCATGGGATGGATTTCCTCATAGGAAGGATCCGGAGAGTCAGGTTGTGGAGTCTGAAAGAACTCAACTAAAAACTTAGAAGCACATAATAATAACCTGAATAATTGTGGATCCTCAAAGTCAATCATATTTGACTAACACAGTTGACCACAATGAAAGTGGTGGTCATTCTTAAACAAATGTGTCGATTCTAATTTCTTAAAGTAATTAGGTTTAATCTCAAAACCTAATAACTGTCACATTTGAAATTCAAACGTTCCCACAATTGGAAGAAAAATATTTGGTGGGAAAACAAAGTCAATCTTGGTATTATCGCCTGGGTAAACCACATCAACCAGAGGATGGGTTTCTAACAACTGAACTTCTTTATGGACATCATTAGGTTCGGGAAAACATGTATGAAGATAATTTTGTAAAATGGTTGATGAACAAATATAAAGTTCCAAGTGAGGGATCTTTCTAAGAGTCAAAGGTAAAGCACAGGGAGAATGATAATCACCCTCAAAACTCAGAGTTTCAGTGTCTCTAGATAGACTAATCACAATTTCCCTAATTTCTAGATCGTCAGATTCCTGAAAATGGTCAATTGCTTCTTATAAGTTATAATCAGGAGGTGTATCCTCACTCATATTTAAAATCTCTATGAGTCTATCTTCTTTATCGAAGACTATTGTTTCTAAATCACTAGACTCCAAAACAATATTCTCAGGATAAACTCGTTCCTCTAAACCATCATCGGCTTCAAAACAAAGAAATACTACATCGTCTAAAACAAAGGTATCTCTAGTCAAATCTTCTTCCTTTTGAATAGGTGAATAATCATTAAAATTATTAGGATCTGAACCATAAATAACAATATCATCATGAAGCGCAATTGGAGTAACAAATTCCTGATCACTATACCTACATATTTCAGATTCTTCAACAACATTATCCTCATCATCATTATAATATGAAGATGGTCGAAACTCATCTAAACAAGTAGTGTTACCAATTCTAACCTCGTCATCTTGATTATATGAATAACTATCCTCATTTTCAATGGGAATATCGAAAACACTGTATTGGCAATTAAGAACAATTTGAGCAATAATCATTTTCGTAACACTCTCCTTCATATTTAATTCAAATCTATGTGTGATCTCAGTTACTTACTTGAGGGATTCTTCTAGAGATACACTTGGATCATAAGGATTCCTTGATTGCAACTTCTTGAGGGTATCTTCCAAAGACGAAGAACTCGCATTTGCTCATTTTCCTGTTCACATGACTGGTGCACGTACAAATAGTAATTGGTACCAATATGGTATGAGCCATAAACTTCAAAAGATTGGTGATGGTCCCAACCAATATCCACACTATGGTCATTATAAGAATAATGTCAATTTTGAAAAATTCAGTCGGACATTCATTGTATTGGCTATTGTAATACCAGTTCGACATCCTAACTGGAAGGGAATTCTAAACAAGAACAAGCAAGGATGACTCGACCAAGCAAACCTATTGAATCTAGCAAATAAAAAACATGATGGCTCCACTTAGACAACTTCTAGTCTCCCAAAAGGCTACTAGTTACAGTTTTGGTAAACCTCGTTGGAACGATCCGAATTAAGTTAAGTCAATCGAGAGAAGCAGGATAATCTCTATGGAGCTTGGATAACCCCACCTCTTTGGAAAAGGTTTCCTTGGGTTACAAGGTGACACGAACCAACTTCAAATAATCTTCCTGATCCTTGAGTTGAGCTAATAAAGTAACCAAAACAATCCCTTCGATAGATTTTCTAATAAGCTCGTTACCCTATATGCCGTTTTTAGTCAAATTTTAGGCTTAGGTTCATGTAGGTAACATGTTCCCAAAGCGGCCAAGAAGGGTACGGTGATGAAATCCGAACCCTTATCTTGTATGGCAAGTTTTTGCCCTTTAGTAGAAATTAAAGTCTGTATTCAGTTCCTCGACATATATTCATACAAAGGAATACAGTAAACCCACTTGCAAGTGATTCGTGGGTTGATCGAGTTTTACCTCTCGTTCCATACGGGTGATGAACTGTTGAAGTCGACTCGGGCCATTGACCCATGTGTCAGTGTACAACCCAAAGGGCTGAGACAATATCGTAATTGTCGTCCTTCCATGCGCAGTTTGTATTTAATACTACCTTTTCGTAAGGTTTAAAAATAATTAAGTCCAAAAAAAATGTCGAAAGTCCACAAATTTTTTTTTCCAAAAAGTCCAAAAATAAGAGATTATAAAACCCTAATACAACTTCTCAAATTAAAAGAAATAAAACCCAAAAATTAAAATAAAACTAAAATCTTTATCTTTCTTTTTCCATTTTTTTCGCTTTATTTTTAACTCCAAGTCCTTAATTAATCACAACAATCTTTGGCTCAACTTTCTTTTTGATCCAAAACCTGTAGCAAATAGACAAATACCCAAAAACGTAAAATAAAACAAAAGAATAAAATCTAAAAATAAAACTAAACCTAAAAAAAAATAATCTATAACTCTAACCTAAAAACAAATCCCCGGCAGCGGCGCCAAAATCTTGATCGTTTTAGAAAAGTGGTAAAAATAGTTCATTCACTGAGACTTGTAAAGATTCATTTTAGACCTAATTTTTTTTTAACTAGAAATTAAGTAAAAGATTGTAACAATATTGGGAAGAACTGGGACTCAGGATTCCACGAAAACTATTTCTAAGCAAACACTCTCAAAAGATAGAAACATGGCTCAAAAGTGCTTGAGAAAAAGAAAGAATCAAAAATAATTAACACAACAAAACGTATACGCTTATAAGTGTTGCATATTGAGAAGTGTCACGGTTCTGGAATATTCTTTATCCTTTAGCGCTGCAAAGGATGAAGGTTTATGCAACGAATTTATATGATAGTTTTCTGGTGCTCTTTTTTGTTCTTCTCCTTCTTCTTCACGAACAAAGCCTCTTTTGTTTCTGAATTTTTCTCTCGGCTCCGACTTGTTTTTTCTTCACTCTATTTTTTATTTATAGGTTTAGGGAACCCTAACTAGCCTTCCTAAATCGATAAGGACCCAACACTACTTATCCAAATCAAATTAAACTCGTGGTTATGTCAAATCCGAGAATAAACCTTTTTCCGGAAGTAACAATGATTTTCACAAATTTTCACGGCATGAAACACTCTTCTTTGACGTGTTTAGTCATGTGTTAGTTACTTCTTTATGTAGTTAACTCGAACAACTTTTAAATCCCAAAAAAATATGATCCAAGTAAATCAGATAACTCCTTCACGCATGTTTGAAATTTTCCGCCATTTTCGGTTTTGAATTCAAGAAGAAGGTTTCCCCTAATCCAAACGATGGGTTCTTTTAGTAATTGCCTGGATGCCTTTATCACTTTTTAAGACAATTTTTCCACAAATGTTTTCCCAAAAATACCTACAAAAATATAAAATACGAAAATCAGTACAAAATAAGTGCTAACAAAATAGAAATATGTGGTCAAATAAGAAATAAAAATGGTTCTATTAGTTCACTTTGTATTCTCCTTCTCTTCAAGATGGTATTAAGAACTCTCTTCAAGATGGTATTAAGAACTCTTGGATTTGAATGAGTTAAATTTGGTCTTTGACCCTTCTTCATTGGTAGACTTCAATTCCTTGTTCCTTTTAGCAATTTGTAACTCCTTTTTGAATGATTCACCTAATATAACACATAAGATAGAAAACAAGAGTAACAACAAGTAATAGGCAAGAATTATAGTTAAAACAAATACGGATTTGATACTAAAAACATGTGAATTATGCAATTATCACTAATGCGGGTGATCCTACTCTTAGTGACCCTTTGACCATTTCGGCGTACCTGACACTCAGGTTATCTAGAGATGTATTTTAAAACTTCCTCGTTGGCAACTTGAAGCTCTCAGTTGTTCTTCTGGCAGTAGCACTTGCTGATGGTGAATGTCTCCCTCTTGGTAAATTGTTCCTTGACTCTTTGTATTCTCATTTAGATTTATTGGCTAGTTACATGAAAACTTCTAACGGGTTCATGAAAATTGATTCTTGCATTCATACCACGTTTCTCCTAGCATGGTTATGGGAGCACTTCCCAAAATATGCGCCTCTGAACTTACAGGAAGCCATTGAATATGCAAGGATCCGCCATTGGTATAGAAGAAATATTACCTCTCTAGATTTAACTAATTTGATAGATGTCCAGAATGAGGTGAACTTCAGGCCTTGGGGTTCTGAGTACGGGTATATACTTTCATCAACTATTTTTGCTGGATAGGTCGAGGGGGTTCTATGGTCAGGTCCAAAGAGGCTAGTTAATGTTTTTTCCCTAGACAGAATGCATTCTTAAACAGCTTCACTCCAGGTTATATCCTTGATCTTCGCTCAGAAGGTTATTCAATGCAAGCATACAAAATCGAT
This sequence comes from Papaver californicum, assembly GCA_023531435.1. NCBI lineage: Eukaryota > Viridiplantae > Streptophyta > Magnoliopsida > Ranunculales > Papaveraceae > Papaver > Papaver californicum. The sequence continues at coordinate 2,977,438 of JAJJMC010007730.1, forward strand.
CGTGTAACTCGTCAGATGAGTTTTGACCAAGAAGTACCTTGTAGTCACAGTATAGCTCCATCCATTATAGAATTGAAAAAGAATTTGGATGTCTTCCTTGTTGAGGGAATAAGCATCCCTTTCTTCTGTAGGTAAAGAAAGCCTCAGGTATCATCCATGTATGCGCTTATGAGATGATGAGAGGAGACGTTTTAGAGAATTCCTTTTAGGATCTCCGATGATGAGTGGCGCCCCTTCTAAAATGGACAAGGCTCGAAGTACCAGCTTGTGGAGTTCATCCAAGGCCAAGTGGAAGCTAATTACTGATGCGGCTCAGAGGGTAACTGTCCTTTCTATGATTTTTTAATTCTAGAAACATGACTATTATGATTCTTATCTTTCATTCTTCCTGCTAGACTCGTGTCGTTCATTTTCGGGTAGACGTTGCTTCTGTTGCTGCCAATAGTCCCCAGCTTGTAAGGAAAGGACCACGGATGATTCCTTATGGAAGTAAGACCGGTCCTCTTAAATATATAAGTACTCCATATGTCATCCTCGATACTTGTGAATTTTCAAATCATAATACATTTTCTCGTCTTAGTGAAGCATGTGAGCACAAGTATTTGCATTGACTCTGTGTAGATGGTAGGTATTTGACAAGGGAATGAATTGTAAAAGTTACCTTGCCTGGATGTCAAAATATAATAAATGAATTTCTGACCCAACATCAGAATTATGGATACGTACGTCTATCTTACATTCCGCAAGAGAATTAAGAAGGCATACTCAGCTCGTGGATAAATTATCCTTGTATCTCTTTTATATATATATGCGCTCATAAAAATCTCAGGGCTTTACCCATCTAAACCCTCGTTACTTCATGTACAAATCATCTGCATTAATCAGAAAAAGCTGATTGTACAAAATTGTGAACAGTCAAAATGGACATTATGCCAATTGTGAATAAAAACGTTAATTAGATGCATACCATCTAATTGCATAGTCGCATCAAGCATTATCTCAAGTTGTAAACTTCCACTGCTGAATCTCTTGGATATGTTCTGTATGCACTGTATAAAAGTTAAACATAATGCTAACGTTAAAATCTCATGCGACTGAGAAACTTTAAATAGGCCATAGTTATGGCCACGACATTAACGGATGCCAAAGCTAGTGGTGCACATGTAATAACCATAGCACTAGCAGCCTTAGCAAACCCTAGCAAATGCACCAAACAGGCCCTAGCAGTGTTAGCGGTAGCACCAGCGCCAAGCTTGACGCTGCTAGCAGCAACACAAGTGTTAACACCAGCGTCAACCTAAGCGCTCAAGCTAGCACAAAGAGTCATCCTTGACGCCTTGTCAAGCCTTCACCCCTCTTCCCTATTTTCTCTTTCCTCTCACGCTTGCACCATCACCTAGGCTATAACCATGACATCAGTAGGTACTAGAAACACCAAGGTCAAGCTTGTAGCACTCATATACATCATTGTAGCTAGCACATACATTTTGTTACAACAAAAATCAGAGTCCATGACTCCACTAACTCTTACGAGAAATCAAAACATGTTACATGGGGGATTATTCATGGGGTTTTGTTCTGGTGGTTACAGAAACATGCGGCGTGGCAACACCCCATGACAAGGAAGTTACAAAGTAGTGGTGACGGTTGAATTGGTTGAAGAGGTAATGGAATAATGGTTTTCCAGAAACTTCCAAGGATAATGGGCGGTTACACCATTACCCCCATAATCCCCATTACTCCATCTCTCCATTACCTCGACTACTTTACAAGGGAATGTGTATATACCAACTACTATAAATAGGCTACTTAGACCATTTTAGAACACAACAAGCTTACCATTCTCATAAGCTTTGTTATTCTCTATCTCCACACACAATTTAACGCACAAATTCCTTCAACTTTCTTTGCTTCCCTCCCTTAATATCAACCCATTTTCTCTCCTTGTGACCAAAGCAGGACGGAACGGCTACTATCGTGGTTTAGGCTTGTCCTGTACGATTTTGATTTCCGAATCAAAAGAAAGTACTTCAAACATTATATTGTTTTGCATAGAATTAATTTTTAGGTACTAACACTCTGTTGACGCTCATGAGGCTTCGCGAGACACCATAAATGTGGAAAGGAGGATCTTGAAGAAACATCTCGTACAGAAGAAATCCATGAAGATCTTGAATCCGATACCATTGATGATGAAGTAAGCAATGAAGGTGAAATGGTGCTGGAATCTTCCGCTGACTTGGATCCTCCTCAAGTAAGTTTTACCCTCCTTGTGATAGTAATAAGCCATGTATACCCTTCAAATTTCACATATAAGTATGACTATGCTTGAGTTTTGTAAAACATTCATAGATTTTCGTCATCAGAAAATTTCAGAAGTATAGTGCCTGGGAAAACGCCATAGAATCTTCATATGATCTCTATTTTGGATGATTCACACCTTTATCCTTATTAGAAAACAGTTTGCTACAACCCAATAGTAATAAATCTAGATTTTGAGCTTGTTTGGGGCGTCAAAAGGACCGAAAAGTAGAACTTAGGAAGTATCCAGGAAAATCCTGACAGTTTTCAGACTTGACTCCGCTAGACGTTTTTTCCATAACTATTAACTCACTTGTTCGATTGATGCACCCTTTACGTTGTAGTAGACTCCAATAAAAAACTCTTTATTTAAGAACCATGCCCAGATTCATCACCAATTGTTGTTAGCTTCAGAGTTTCCGAGAGGTAGTGAAAATTGCTTATGAGGCGTTTTTTGCTAAACGTCTTGTGATTGTTCCAAGTCATATAATTCATTGAATAATACTTTGTAACGATCGTGTATGATGTTTATGAGTATGTATGACAAGTTGTATGGTTCATGCTCAAGAATTTTGTGTTTGAGACGTTCTGACTCAATTTGCCCTTGTCCTCTCTATTTTTAAGGGGAAAATGATCAAAATCAGAGAGTTGAGCTTGCTAGTGAAGGAACAAGAATTTCCGTTGATCCCGATATAGATAATGCCCTATTCCATACTGAAAATCATAAGAGGACCCCTGCTTGCATGCTTGTTGAGGTCAGTGCTTCCATTGAGTATCCTGGTGCAGGTATTGATGTTGACTTTGGCTCCAACAGGACTTTTCCTGTATACTTGCATGTTGGGGGTTTTGCTTTTCTATCCACTTATGCTGAGTTATATACAACAATATCGAAGAAGTATGGCCACTTCTCTGCAGATACTTCCAGAAACTACAGAGCTTTAGAACGAGACATGTCCAACTTGTTTCCCATCATACAGAAGATGATTTCACTCCCTCGAAATGAAGTTTATGATATGGTTTTCGAGGATTGGGAGGAGGCCATGAGTAACACTGAAAACTCTGGTCTAAATGTCATGCTAGAACACTTCTTTGAAGTAGGAGAACTTGCTAATCTGGAGGCGGTGACCAATGCTAGAAAAGAGGTTGAGAGGCTTTCCCAGGAATTGGATCTTGCGATGGAGACTCTTGGAAGGATGGAAAAGGAATATTCTGTAGGGACTGATCCATCTTTTAATTTTTCTAGTTTTATGATTTTATGAAGCACATTTATGGTTTTTTTTTTTTTGGATTTTGAGTAGGTAGGTTTTGACAAGTTATTTATGGAGAGAGATAAACTCTTTAGTTTTTTTTTTTGAAATGGATAAAGTTATTTGAATTGATTGATAAACTTGAAAACCTGACTATGAATGCAGAAGTATTGCACTCATTTTAGAGGAAATATAAATATTGCATTAAAATAGGAAAATATTTGAATTAAACTAATGAAGCATTTAGGCTTTGCAAGCTTTGATCCACTTGCCATGAATCACTACTCCTTCTGGTTTGTCATGGTTTGCAAGTTTGTAGTGACCAGCTAATAGAGTCTCGGTAATTCTGTAAGGTTCTTCCTCGATAGTTAGAGGAACTGACGCGAGAAGCTGTGCCCACTTAGTAATTTTCAGAACCGTGTCTCCAATTCAAAAAGGTCTGGACTTTGTCGTCTCTCCTGAGAGGTGTTCTCTTTGGACGGCCAAGGATTGTTGATGGTGTTTCTTCTTATTGTCAGAAGTAACTTGACTCACTAGTGACTCATGAATTTTCCCATTCTTAGCAAAAGCAATTTTCAACCATTTGATAATATATTAAAATGAAACGGCTTCCCATTCACATCTTCTAGCCATGGCATAATTATCTTCCGAGCAGATCCCCCGAGTTCTGAAAAGACAGGGGATCATCAATTGTAAAGGAGCTTGAGAAGTGGGACTTACTTGGTCGAGTTTTAGATCCCGAGTTGGAACTTCAAGCTTTGTGGTGAGTCCCCTGTCACATTCTTTATCATTCGTGTCGACCGTGTATTTTAAGGGAGGCTTGACTTGAGTGTGGGTTTCTTCCAAAAATAATAAGCGCTTTCCAGTTACGACATGATTCAGGGAAGCAAAGACGTATTCACGTTGTCCTTTCGAGAAATAGAGAAGCTCGCACATTTGTTGAATTCTCATAGAGAGTGAATTTTCTGACATGAAGAGGATTTTTGTGGACTCCTTCAGCTTCTAATTGGAATTATCCTGATTCTACCTTTTATTCAAAGATATGTTTCATATTATTACACTCGTTGGTTGGGTGATTGACATATCAGTGATAATGACAGTATTTAAGATCCGTCATTTGTTGAGTTGTGGGAAGTCATCGCATAGGAGGAAACTGGAGAGTACCGTCTTCTATCCATGCTTCGAGTAGTTCGAGTACTTCTTCCACTGGAACTGGGAAGTCCGGGAATATTATATTTGGCTTAACATCTTGTTCATGTTGCGGCTGTAAATGTTGTTCCGAAGCTTTGGTTGTTTACTATACAAAGTCGATCTTCGAGTTGGTACTGGTGTTGAGGTCGGAAGAGAAGGATAATGCTTTGTCTATGAATCTAGTTGAGATGGAGATTTTCTCTTGGGTCCCTCGTTACTGACAGCACAAATTGATGGTTGAATGTTGTATTTTTTGTTGACTACCGTCGATTTCCACGTGTGTATCCACGGTTTTATTCCTTTTTCGTTTTGGTTCTCTCCAAGAGGGCGGGAGCATTCGTGGTGGATCGCTTTGCGGCTTCATGTAACTCAAAGAAAGTCTGAAAACGTAATTTTTCTAGAAAAACACGATAAATAAGGATCATACCATTAATGCAGAGCTCCACTAGTTGATGTTCTAGCACATTCGACTTGAATTTTGAATCTCTTCACATATTAATTTGGGTGCTCATTATTCCTCTGGAAAATTCTTCCCAGGTCTGATAGGGTGATCTGCTCGGAGACGAAGAAGTACTTCTTGTAGAAGGCATTAACCATGTCTTCCCAACCAGAGATGTTGTTGGGAGCAATGTTGTTATACTACGTGTATGCTCTTCCAGTGAGGGACTTTGAAAGTTATTTGAGACGTAGTACATGATTGTATTCATGTCCCCCGAGTGATTCGAGAAATTGAGAGACGTGGTTACCCGCGGGTTCAATCCCCGTCATTTGCCTATCAAGAAAAGGGACAGGAAGATCCCACTGGAATTATAGAATCTACAGAAGCTGGCAATTCGAAGGTCATGGCAGGTAAAGTCCATTGAAGAACGTACTTGGTCGTAAGAGCAGCGGGCCTCTTTCTTAGCTACAGATCTGTCAAGTCGAAAACCCGCAGGCGAAGCCCAAAGGGGACAATTATTTCAGTTGCCAGAGCATTTCAGGCATTTGGAGTTTCGTCGTACAATGAGAAAGTTGGAAATGAGTAACCTTTCGGAAGAGGAATCCTTTAAATTTCAGGCGGGTAAGGAGGTTAGTGCTGATGGACCGAGGACAAGTCTTCCTTGCCATGATTTCGTATAAGTCTCTCTAGATCTTCATGGGTGCCAAATTGGATTGCTGGCACTTCTGCGGTGGACGATCATGAATGATAAGGACTCCTTTGTATTTTCGAGCTCTGGACGTTTCAACATCGGTGGCCGCTGCAAAGTTGGTCCTGGTATGCTCCGTCAGGCGATGGCGTTGTTCCGGGGGGAGTTTCTCCGTTAAGGTCTTGAGACAAGCGAGTACCTCCTTCTGAGTAGTGGCCATGTCCACCTGAGTTCTGGCGAGGAACCCGTATTTGCCACTTCTACTTTGTAGTTGTCGTGCGATTGCGGCTATAGGTTAAAATATGTATCAATTTTTGGCGCCGCTGCCGGGAACTGAGAAATAATATTTTTAATTTTGTGTTAATTAGGCTATTTAGTTTAGAATGTTATTTTATTTTTATATCTATTTTCTTTTCTAGATTTCATTTGGGTATTTCTTTTCTTTGTTGCGCAGGTAGTATTTTAGAAATATTTTGTGGAAAATTTCCTACCATAAAGGTTAGTAAAATCTAATTTTTATTTCATTAATTTTTATTTTTCGATTCTATTCCTTTGTTAGTGTGATTGTGCATATTTTATTTTTAATTTTATATATATAAAAAAAACACTTGCACATCATTCTCTCATCTTCCAGCACCGATTTTAGGAAAATCACATGGGATAGTAAGCTGAACCCTCTGAGCGTTATAAGCCGAACCACCACAAGCCTTTGACTTGTACCCTTGACCAGTCTTTGAATGTAGGTATATTCTGCAAAGGTAAACCAAGCTTACCTAAAATAGTGAACCCAGCATTTTTACATGTCGACAATTTTTGTCAAACACTAGTATTTTTGCTTGTGTATGCCTCGTTGAATACGTGTAGGATATAGACTTTAAGAAAATGATTTGTTATTGTTTAATTCCTACCCATAGCATGTCTGTTGGTAATTCATCTTTATTTCCTACAATGGTGGGTGAGAATAATAATGAAAACCTGGGAACTAAAACCCTAAGAGATCGTATGAACCCGTTTAAAGTAGTGCATGACCCTAGGGTAGTTTTTACCCCCGTCTAATATAAAATTGGATATCAAACCTGGAACAATTGACATGCTCCGTACATTTAGGGGGTTAGAAAATGGAAACCCCTACACTCGTGTTAGAGATTTTGAAATGATTTGTGGGACCATGAGTTATCCAAATGTCCCGGTAGATGTGCCTAGGTTGTGTTTGTTTTCTTTTTCCCTTTATAAGAAAGCCAAAGAGTGGTATCATTTCATTCCATCTAATACGATTATCACTTGGAATATGCTTGTAGAGAGTTTCATTAAGAAATTATACCTACACCATAGGAATGTTATTGTTCGTTAGTCCATTCAAACCTTTAAGCAAAATTTAGGTGAAAACCTACACGATTATGTAGAAAGGTTTAATGAGTTGTTATACCAGTGTCCGCATCAGAGTTTTGAAAAATCCCATATGGCTCAAATCTTGTATGAGGGCCTAGATTGTGAAACCCGTATGCAGGTAGAAACAACGAGCGGCGATGAGTTTACTCATCAGGATCCATACATTTTTCTTGACTCGTTTATCGAGTTAGCTGAGAAAACAAGGCAATGGGCTTCAATGAGAGAACCAAAAGTAACTAGAAACTCAATCCATAGGGTCAGTCGAGTTGATAATGGTTCGTATATTCTTAGGCGTCTAGAGGACTTAAAGATTAAAAGTCAAGATAGATCGAGTCAGGCTATGGGCTATAACAATGAGCCTCAGTTTTACCCATGTGAAACTACTCGTGACCAGGTTAGTATCTTGCATGGCGGTATGAACTCTAGATATGAGGGTCAACCCAAGTTTGACCCATATTTTAATACCTACAACCCTGGGAGGAGACATAACCATAAAATCTAATGGTCTAAAGGTACCCATCAGGGTGGCGTATCTAGTATCCACCACCAGGTTTTCCTAGAAATCCAAATCAATCCCAAGAACCAAGCCCAATTGATACAAAGATGTTGTCTCTAGAGGAAACTCAAAAAATCTTTATTGAAAGCAGTGCCCTAAATCATGCCCATACTGCCCAAAATTTTAACCATTTAGGTCTGAGGCTCGGTAACTCTCAACGAAACCTACAAAATAATGACCGAGCTATTAGCAACTTAGAGACTCAAATGATTCAACTGTCGAACAAGCTAAATAATACGGAGAATGGAAAATTTCCTAGTCAACCGAATTACAACCCAAAAGGAGTCCACCAGTTAAATGGGTCAGGTAATTCTACTGAGCAAGTTCAAGCAGTCATTACCCTCAAGAGTGGCAAAACAGTAAAAAACACAGTAGGACAACCTAAGGGTAGTAATCAAACTGAAAAGTCTGAAGTAGACAAAACGCCTAGAGATAGTAATGGGCCTGAGAACTATATGATCCCAAATGAGGGAAATGTCCCTCAGAGAGTGTTTACTCCACTGGCACCATTTCCCCAAAGGCTTGCCAAGAAAAAGCCTGGCATTTATGCTGAAATCCTAGATATCTTTAAGCAGGTTAAGATCAACCTTCCCCTATTATACGCAATTAAACATATGCCGATCTATACCAAGTTCCTAAAATACATGTGTATGGTCAAACATGACATGAGTGTGCGTAAAATGGCATTCTTGACCCAACAAGTTAGTTCCATACTTTCACAAGATCCAGGTTGTCCCACTGTTACATGTACTATAGGCAATCAACATCTAGAAAATGCATTGCTTGATCTTGGGGCTAGAGTGAATCTTTTACCGTTCTTGGTATATGAACAACTTGGACTAGAAAAGATGAATCCAAGTAGGATCACACTTCAGTTAGACGATAGGTCAGTTAAGATTCCATGTGGAATTATTGAAGACGTTAAGTAGAAAACTTTATATATCCATTCGACTTTGTGATTCTAGATGCTCAACCTATCTCGGACCGAGAGATCAATATTCCGATCATCCTATGCGTCCATTTTTAGCTATTACTAATGCTATAATCAATTGTTAAAACAGCCAAGTGGAATTTTCTTTTGGCAATCAAAAAGTCTCAGTGAATGTCTTTAAAGCTTTCCAAACCCCTTCATACCATGATCACTATGAGTCTGTTTGCATGCTTGATTCTCTAGTTGAGAATATTTTTAGCACCAATAGTGTTAATGATCCGTTAGAGGCCTGTTTGGCCCATTTTGGAGCCTTCTATGATGAGGATAGTTATAGGCACGTTTTCGTGTTTTATTTGTTCTCATATTTAGATTTTTTTTTCTCAATTTATGTACTACTATTAATGTTTTCTATGTCTTTTGGTTTTTTTGGAAGAATAAACTTTTGTATAATAGTTGGCAGAAAAGTGCTAAAAACACCCCCATAAAAGTGATAAAGTCACCCATCAAATTGATAAAGGCACCCGTGGAGAAAGTAGTGTTTAGTCGATTACGTATTAATCAATATTCGATTGATTAGTCCGAGGTGATCGACAAATTGATAAAGGCACCAATATGAAAACGAGTTTGGCGGGAATTTTTTCTTTCCCAAACTGTAAAGTGGAGAACAAGATTTTGAGTATATTTGCAAGAGATAAACACATGAATTTGTTCTTTCCTTATAACAAGGATTCATACACAAGATTTTCTCGTCATCAACAAGAATATCTCATCCAAGAGTTTCTCACCAAAAACAGATCTCAGCAGTTTGATTTGAGTTAAACGCAAAGGATATATTCGTATCTTGGATTCGATTCGTAAACATCATCGAAGATATTATTCTTGAGCTACAAAAAGGAAACACAGAAACAAAGTTAAAAGAAAAATCAGATCACGTGAAGAAAATATTTCTTGAGATTAAAAAAAAAGTTATTGAGAAGATTTTCGAGAGATTTAAGAGTAATGGGTTGTGTTAATATAAATAGGGGTCGAAAGGAAGAAGTGAAGGGATGCTGGAGAGGCGAGAAGCGACAAAAAAAAAACTCAGAGAATTTTGTTGCTTGTGGAAAAAAATAGGAAGAAGATGAAGAAATCGTTGCCTTAGATAAAATATTCCGTTGCCTATTCATTTGTATTCATCTTCTCTTATAACAATTAGCAGTTGTGATCATTTCTTCTTTGCAACAAATATAGCTATAGCAAATTTTCGGTGTCAATTATTTTTCTCATTTGTAAACACCTTTTTGAGCCATGAATAATTATTTTGAGAGTGTATTTAACATGAGGATCTAAACCCCATTGCTGATACGACAGAGTGGTCGTGTCGTATTCAACCAAAATAATCGAGTTCTTATTCTCTAAAAATATAATGAAGTATAGGAGTAAGAACAAGTTCGTTCCCACAAGGAGGCAGAAATATATATGTATTTTCAGTCACGTAAGTAAGTAGCAAAGGGGGTTTTAATCGTGTTTTAAGCTAAATTAAACTAAAGCAAATAAGTAAAAACGCAAGTGATTAAGGTTGTGAAATAAGAGAGAAAGCATTGGTTAGAGGTTTCATCTTCAGTCATCCAACATGTTATCAATCAAAGCATACCCAATCAATCATGCATTAGTAATACCAAGAACCCTAAAGTAGCCAGTTATCTCGTCTACTTCGGCAAAACTCCTAATATCATCAAAGAATGAGTACCTCCACCCTTTGAATTCTTAGCACTGGATAACCTGAGTGAGTACCTCCACTCGAGTTTAACCCAATGATAGCTATGGTCTTTGTGAGTTGAGGTTAATCTAAACAACCCAAGTGAGTACCTCCACAGGATTTATCCTAGGTCAAGCTTCTACACATATGTGCATGGCAATTTTAAGTATTGTTAACAAATATGCTATGCTACTTGTGTCCGGAGTCCCTCGACAGAATCGACTCTCAGAACTCCAGTCTAGCAATAGATGTCAATGCTTATTTATCTAATTTCGAACTCAAATAAATCAGCAATCAATCATATGTATTTATACGCAGTAGAACATGAACGATATTAAAAACAGCATGAAATCATGGAATATGCGCCATTCAATTGATAAACATGTCTTCAAACATTATATTACATCCCTAACCAATATAGAAGGGTTTAGCTCATCATGGGTTTCTCAAAACCCATGGAAAACAATCAAGAGATAAATTAAATCAAACCCGAAAGAATTGCGATGAACGATTGAGCAGAATCGCCTGTATGAAAAGTGGCCGGCGCCCCTTTTCCCTTGCTGTCTTCTTCCTCTTGTTGCTGCTGTGTTTCACCGTGTTCCCCCTCTAAAACTCCTGGATACTTTTCTATTTATATGTCTTCAAATCCGAAATTCAGTGCGTGTAGCCTTTGGAATCCTAGTTTGTCTCAAACTCTCCTTGCGTAGCCAACTTGTGGCTAACTTGGTTGCTAGAGCCTTTGATGATGAACCTGACCTCCAAT